>JAPYYZ010001418.1:0-18393 GCA_030522705.1 Eretmocerus eremicus
TTTATTCTTCAGCGCATCGCGCAAACTCGCCACACTCAAATTTAGCGTTTGCCATCGAATCAAGGAAGCTCTTTGCCCCTTGCGCATATCTCACTCGGTCGCGTGCAGGTCAAATCCGCACTCGCGTTATCCGAACGTACAACGGGGTGCCTTTCGTTCATTGCTTCTGCGCTGCCTGCTGGGCGCGAGCTACTTTCGCGAAGAAACGTTGAATTTTGGATGCGCGAGCGCTGCCTCGACCTTGCCGCTCAATCGCGTCGTCTTGCCAATGTTGAAACGTGCATGCGACTTGGACCGATCCGAGGCCACTTTCGCGATTGCAGAATCATCCGATTCCTCGATTCGACAGCCTCGAAATCCCTCTTTGGGGAGCTACGAAATCCGCGCTCGAGTCGATTCCACGAGCTCTGAACGATTGTCGTTCGACGCGAAAAAAAGAGGAGCGGTCCCAATGTCGCGAGAGCGCGTGGCACCGCGAGAGGGGTTTGCCGTTCACGGCGGGCCGAAATCGGGCCCGCCGCGGCGCGATCGTTGCGCGACGCGCGGCAGGGAGAAGACGGGAAATTGACGGGAAACGAGCAGCTGGAGCGATTGTCGAGGATGGGCTTGGGGTTTCAGTGCTGGACTCGAGCGGGCAGCCGCTGCCGGGCTTCCTGTACGGCAACAACTTCTGGCTGGGGGTGCGCAGCGAGTGCGAGGACGCGGCCAACAGGGCGCCCTGGCAGCTGAGCGACGAGCCGCGGCCGGGCCCGGCCGACGAGCAGTTCCCGCCCTACCCGCTCGGCTTCTTCGTCGCGCACCTCGGCCACGACAGCAGCCTCCAGTACCACGTGCGCCTCCCCAACGAGGTAACGCCCACCCACACCCACAGTCAACGACTCCGCGTCTGACCGCAGCCGGAGCTTACCACTGCGCCGGGCGCCTCCACGCGCGAGCCGCCTCGCACTGTTCGTCCGCTCCCTCGACTCGCTTCGATTTGCTCCGATGCAACTACGTGATTATCGCAGCGCCGAGGCAAGCTCTTTCTCGCGGACTCACTCTTGCTGGCATTGCAGAACGTCATCAGCCTGGGACTGTGCCTGCCCGCCTCCTGCACCACGGACCAGCTGTCGAGCCTCCTCGAACTCGTGTTCCGCAACGACAGCCTCGCCTACGGCCAGCTCTACTCCGCGCATTTCAGCCTCATCCAAGTCAAAGATTTGCGCACGCACGACGAGCAGCGCCCGCAACTTCACGCCATTCTCATCAAGTACGTCTACGAACGTGAATCTTTTGAAAGTTATGTTGCCCCACGGCTCTTCAATTGTATCTCTCCCAGACCGGATGATCAGCAAATAACTTTCGACACTCAAACGACAAAGTTTCCAAATCCTCGTCACGAATACCAGCCCCACCTTCGGCTCGGGCAAAAAATATCACTCGGACTCCAGCAACCAAATATCCCACCCTTTCATCGTAATCTACAATTTCGCGACTCTCCTTCGCAGCGAGTTTCTTTGAAGGATCTGATCTACTGTGAAGTCCACATCAATTTTCAAGTTCAAAATTCTTCCTCGACCCCTTGCGCAACTGCAAATTGGTCCTACTCTCATAATCGTGTGATCCGATCCTTTTTATTTTCTGGGAGTAGAGACAACCAAATTCGCGAGAAAAATTCAACGGCAGATCTAGAGCCACACTCGGGACATGAATCTAATTCAAAGCTGTAAATCGGTCATGAGACCGTGTCGAACTGGTATCATAAAACCGTCTAGGAATTGCACCATCCACCAAATAGTATTACCTCATCGATCGCTCTCTGTATACTGATTCAACAACGACACTCGATTTGTGGCTCGATGTTAACTCCTGAGCGGACTTTTTATTTGTGGGCCATAAAGGAGTTTACATTTGCAGTTGAATTGATGCTATTCGTTTCCCTCGTCATATATTTCGTTAGGTTATTGATTGTTGCTTCAATCTTGAACCGCAATTCTGCAGAGCTTCGTTGTGAGAATGTTATATCTTGCGTGATCCTTAAATCAAAACATTGTTGTGACACCGTGATAACTTGGCTCCCAAAAATTGACTTGCGCCTTTTTCGACCCATTTCATTTTTGACAAGTTTCAAGTTCATCTCTGTGGTTTGTTGAGAAATCGCGAGTCGAAAGATTCATTGTAAGCACAAAAGAAATTACGAGGAAGGCCAATGAGATGTCTACTGAGAATACAATCCTACTGAATTTTAAACAAAATTCATACAGCATCCACATATGTAGGGAAAAATGATTTTGCGTAATGCCCAGATTTCAAACCCCGAGAATGAAAATCCATGCCGTGGTGGGAATAATCGCATATTTTGTGATACATACCAATAACGAAAAATATTCGCACAGGTCTGTCATAGCATTAGTAATTATGTTGATGTCCATTGGCACCGTATACGACGTGTTGGCGAAGCGGCAGCAACGAGATCCAGTTGAAACACGTGACTTAGAACCAAATTCCATGGATCCCGAAGAGAACAACGATGGTAATGATAGTTTTCTTCTCGTCGCCCATACTCATAGCCGTAAATCTGTCACTCACCAAAACTCGATTCGTTGTGCAGACTCGAGTCTCATAGCTGACGCAAAAACAACGAGCAACAATGCAGGCGCAGTAATGGACAAGCCTGAAGGAAAATTTGCAACCCTCAAGACGATTGTTCTGTGCTTTTCAGTCTATACCAACACGAAACTTATATTTGACACCAAATTGAGCAAGGACTCCATCACTCCAATACATGGTCTGAAATTCTTTGGAATGATATGGATTATCATGATTCACACGGCGTTTTACATGAGTGACGTGGCCGGTAAGAACCCACTTTTTCGTTCAATAGAGTTCTACCGACTCAGAGCTTCGCCGATCTGAAGCACTTTGGTTCGTCAACCGAGCAGCCAATATTCCTCTTCAATGATAGCAACCAATTGCCATGTCTATTTCACTTTAAAACTCTTTTATAGTCGATTCTGCCACAACTGTCAAATCCGATGTCCGGGGTCGTCGTTCACAAAAAATGAGCATACATCCTTTGGGTAGCATTTTTCTTCGGTGTATTCTACCGAAAAGTATACGGTACAATAATTAAGCGAGCTTTTTGTACCCAAAATGTCACCATCGTGGCAAGAAAAAACATGCCCAGACACGAAATGTCCCTATCGTGGCACAAGTGTTTGTCCTGTGAATCGAATATAACTCAACGGATGTGTCTGAAATTTTTTCATCCGGCTCAATCTAATTGTGGGAGATGAGTCAGGTTCGGGCAAATTGACCGATCATCTTGGACACCCGTGAAAATTTACTTCGTGCCGAAATGGTCATGTCGTCATAAGACTAACACAAATTGCTTCTCAGGATTTTCTACCACGGGCAATTGGGCCCTCCGCACTCAAATCACATTTTTTCCATCACATATACCGTAGGAAAGATTTTCCTGGTACTCTTGTTGAGCTACAGGCAAAATAAATACGCCACGATACGGACATCCTAGTTCGGGCATGTTGTTTTTTGCAATGATAGTGACATTTTGGGTGCAAAAAGCTCGCTTGAGCAAACGGGTAAAGGATTTTGGATTCCAAAACTACTGTACCATATACATTTCGAAAGAATACACTGAAAAAAAATTGTACACGGAGGGTATATGCCCCGTTTTCCATGAACGCCGACCCGGACATCGGGTTTGACAGTTATGGCAGAATCGACCTTGATCTGCCAAGAGCCAAGAGAGACAGATTGTATCAAATTTGGCAAAATTTACAGACAACAAGGCGTGGTCTTGGAGACTGTCGGAGGGCCTCGCTATGCAGATTGTCAGCAACTCCACCTTTTCAGTGGACACGTTTTTCTTCCTGAGTGGCTTTCTCCTGACGTACATGTACCTGCGGGCTCACCGCGACGATCGCCCTGGCGAAGCAGGAATCAAGCTCAGGGCATTGGAATTCTTCGTCACCTTGCTGCGCCGCTACATACGGTATGGATAAATACTTTTTAGCGGCGCTGAATTCCCCGATCGACCCACGCAGCTCTGATCCTCGTTACGATCTCCATCTGCAGTTTGACTCCGCCGTACTTGATGATGCTGGCAATCATTCAGATAAACACGTTCTGGTACGAGAAAACTACCGAGTTTTACATGACCGAGAGGCCGCAGGAGATTTGCGCCAAGTACTGGTGGAGAAACATCCTCTACATCAACAATCTCTTCGGCAGGAAAGATATGGTACCAAAAATAACTGTGAATTGCGATTGCGCCCGTGAGATTTTTCAACTTATTGACCAATTAGTCTCGTAATCATCGTCAAACCTTTCTAAAATTAGTGAGACTTCTATCCATACAATAAGTCTATCCGAATCACCTTTGGGCAATCGGTCGTCCAAACATAAAAACCAGCTTTAAAGAATACGTTTTAACAAGCGACGCGTAGTCTACGTGAATGAGTCGTTCGGAAATCATTCTGATGATTCCTTGTACATTTATCGCGATGGACGGATGAACCATGATTTTGCAAGGATTCCCCAACGTTTAAAATGGCCTGTGCGAGACAGGATGAGGAATCCTCATCTCGTGCTGAGGCTTGGATGAACTGACTATATAAATGTAAGTCGTACATGATCAAGACGATACGGGCCTCGTGGACTGAAATACGCAAGTAAAAGAGTGCACTTAAGCTTACACACAGCTTCTCAGGTCTTTGAAGATCGAAACTTACTGAGTGATTTTTTACCTCCAACAAATGATGGCTCGAGGTGTACTCGGGAATCAAGGTTCTGAGTCTGGCTGAGAAGTTCATCACGTGTCTGGACGTCATGCCATCAGAAATCATCACTGAGATCTAAAATACGTAAATTCATGAGAGAAACAAGGAAATCAAATTTGCCCTGATGATTTTTTTTCTGGCTAGCATACAAGGTACAAAATTCGTTTCGACGCAATTGTTAGCAAAAGCAGGAAATTATACGAAAAGATGAAAAAGAAAAGTCAAATCTCATCTCGCAAACGAAATATGTGCCCACATTGCATATTCGACATTAGTCAGGGGTGGCAAATCGAGTGAAAAATCGACATCGCTCATATTGAATCGAATCATCTGAGCTACGATGAACGGAGTTCCAAATAATACAACGAAAATTCAATCTCTGAGACTGAGAATACTTGAAACTTTATTATTGGAATGCAGAGCAATGATAATTTTCAACGCCATTGTAATTTAAACGTCAACTTACGGCTCATTATTTCTCTTATTTTTCCATGATTCAACTTCGCTACAATCGGAAGTGTATGTCATGGAGTTGGTATTTATCGAATGATATGCAGTTCTTCATTATTGGAGATTTACTCATGATCCTGTCGTCAGTGTGAGTAGCCTTGTCCCATTTTTAAATCGCTCGTCCGCCTTATTTCTGAATTTTTCAATAACTTGTTTCTAGATTTTTCCGCTTGGCGGTAGGGATGCTATTATTTCTACTATTTGCATCAATCTCCATCACCATCTACATTTCTTATGCCAATCAATATGTACCCACGTAAGTGCATGTCCGTACTGATTTCCGATTTTTGTTTACCATAATCATCATCGAAAAGACTGGTTTCTAATTTAGAACACACTTGTGCTGAATACCTTTTCATCTTCGAGCTCTTCCTTTTTTCACGGTATTATTCGTGATTTTCAGATTAGATCGACAGTTACAGATGCTAGAAGTATTGTACGACCCACCTTGGACGAGAATCGGTCCCCACCTTGTGGGAATGATTGCTGCTTACATACTTCTGAGACAGAATAAGAAATTTCCACTGAAAAAAGTGAGTTTCATAAGTGTTAAAACCTTCAGGCTCATTAGTGTTGAACGAATGTTGCTCAATAAATTCAATCGGGCTGTTTCAATTGATTACATCTAGAGAAACAAGCTTCCACGTACGGCGATGATAACAGTTCTGATTGTCTCGAAATTTCAGGGAACTGTTGCAGCTCTGTGGTTGACGGGCGTCTCGTGCATCTTGTCCGCTCTGTTTGGTCTGTACAGAAAACAACTGCCCGTTATCGTGGCGGCCCTCTACGTCGGACTGAGCAGAACGATTTGGGCGATCGGAATAGCTTGGACTTTATTGGCCTGTTGCACGGGTCACGGAGGTATTTTGCATTTTCAAACTTTCTTCCATCCCAAGATTCATCGTCTCAATAACGTGTAATTTGAAATTTGCTCAGAATAATGATTCTCGCTATCGCAATAGACAAAGTAACGTCACTCGAGTATCCCCGATAGAAACTAAATATCGAAATATCGAAATATTGAAGCCTCCTTCTTCGTTTGCTCCGCAAAAGTTTTCAACGAAACTTCCGTTCCAGGATTTCTGGACAAGGTTCTTAGCTTCAAGGCTTGGATCCCACTGAGCAGATTGACGTATTGTGCCTATCTTCTGCATCCATTTATCATTAATTCAATCTACATGACCAGTGAGTCGGCTATACACGTCCAGTTCTGGCCAAATGTAAGGTCTCAACTCGTATTTGAAGTTTGTTAAAACCCCTATCTCGAACTAATACAATTCCTTTATTTCATTTCAGAACATCATGTTCCTTGGATTTTGCGTTATTTCATACGTCTGCTCTTTCGGCCTATCGCTTATGCTGGAGACACCGACTGTACTATTGATGCGTAACTTTATGAGAATCAAAAGGGCTTGATAGATTATGGCGTTTTCAACTTTCAACTCAACAAAAAAGTTATAAGTGACCGACGTGCAAGTGTTTTTTTTAATAGGGGACTACAAATGAAGGTAACACGTTCAACTCAAAGCAGGAGCTTGTTGAAAAACAATTTTATACAATGGTTTACGTCTAATTTTATAAATAGCAACATTTTTTATATTGTTGATGTGTATAAATGTGTTTCTAGTATAACTTAATATCTAAAATTTCTACAATGTAAACATCAAGATATATAAATATTTACACAAAAATTATCATAATTCGTTACAAGCATGCCGATTTTCTTTTGCTCTTCTCATTTTTCTGCGCCTGGCTCACCGGTCCCACTCTTTCTCAAGGCGATCTTTCACGCTATATTTAAAATCTCTATAAGCGATATGTACAACGATGATGCTGATTCAGTCAATGACAAAATAATGTCGCACGATTTGATCGTTGAGTTCGTGTGTATCAGTCGCGCTGAATACGACCAGTTCTAAGGCTGATTAATGAAACTGCAGGTGAGCAAGAGCCTCGGTTGCTCAACAGCATAATGCTAAGAATGCACGGGCGAGTGTAATCGTGGAGCCGATGAATTGATTGTGCGGTTTGTTCTCGCTGCTTGTTCTCGACGGCACTCCTCGACTTTCTTCTTCAATTGCTCTTTTTGGACTAGAAGCTCACGTGTTCTTTGATAGACTGGATCCTATTAGAGAAATTATTATGGTAGAAATCAGTTGGTACAGATATGAGATGGGAGAAATTCGTTGTATAACCTCGACTCAATTTTCATAGAATAACGAAGAAATTAACTACGCATTGCTCAGAACTAAAAGACTCTCGCTATGCTTTGATTGAAGTTTCTTTCTCACCTGTTGCCGCATACTGGGATTCCATCTACAGTAAAAACTTTTCCATGGTTTGATGTACCGCATACTAGAAATTGGTATCAAAACAAGCTGGTGATTAGGACCATCCCAGTATAGAGGATTTTGATAGAGAGGAAGTTGACTATTTATAAAAGACCACAGGGATACAGTTCTTTCCTTCAATCGTTCTTGGACCCTTTCTCTTTCACTGAAAGCCAACAAAAAAATCATCGTTAACCAGGTAAATCATCGACCTTGTACCTCGCAATGGATTGTCAACTACCTGCTACACAAGAAAGTACCAAATCTACAAGAGTACAAATGATCTAATATTGTGGTTAGAAAATGCTCGTTGAACTGAAAAGCGTTTGGAAACTGCTGAGTCACTTGCCAAACGCAGTCCATGAATTGCACGAATACGGGCGACCTGTCCGCATCACTGTGATGCTCATCTCCATGGCCAATCCTCTGAAAATATAATATAGAAAGTGATAAAATGTTTAGAAAAGCATTGCATAAATAATTGTCTTTCTTAGATTACCTGTTGGAATTTATGTCCAAAGCTGAGCCATTCCTTCTCAATGAGTACTTCAAACCCTCTGATGGTTCTATAATAAGGGTCTAGCAATAACATTGCAAGGGCAGTAAGCTAGAACAATTATAAAAATGAAAAGTGGTGTTCTATCGGTCTTTATATAAAAAATTATCAAGCCAAGTAGATTATTGCTTTACCTGCGCGGTCCTGTCCCAACCATCGGAACAATGAACCAACACCGAAGTCTTGTGAGTTTCTACTTTGTCAACAATCTTTACTGCTCCAGCTAGAATAAATTTGATATGTTTCAGCCACATTGTTGACTCCAACCCTGACAGCCACCTTGATTCGTCAATTTTTGGAAAACATAATTCTGTAAGAAGATTCTCTTATTAGCAGTTCATTGCAATTAGAGATGGTTTCCATAAAAAATACATTACATTCCAAATAATTGAGCTGTAATTAGACTACATAAAGAAATGGAATTGATTTTGATTTTTTCTAACTCATGATTAGCTTAGCTATCTATTTAGGGTTGGTTCAATTTTCGGAGATTTGATAACAATTATCAAGTATGAGAATGTGTTCCATTGAGCTTGTGGAGTCAAGATGTAAAAATCGAGTAGATCGGAATCGATTGGATGACATTACCTTTCAATTTTCGAAGACTCTCCCTCATCACATGAATATTATGGATATCGAGGAAAACGACCTCACTATTTTGATAAGCATCTTCACTTTCATAGCCACCTCCTTTGGCTTTATTAGCCACAGCGTTCGCCATGGGTCGAGCATCCATGATGAAAAGCTTATGACTTTGAGCATTGGCATCCATAATCAGTTGTATGTACCTTTCATCTTCACGGCTCCTCTTACCCACTCCGACGAGAGGCTGCGCGCACCGAGTTATCGTGGCCTGGCTTTCAGGGTGAATCCACGAGAGAACTGGGAGTCTACCTCTACTTCTGAAAGACGCCGATGTCTGGAGGTCCTCATCTGTAGCAGCTGTAGGAACAGCCCAAACAGCAGGATAACTGTCACATATTGAGTATGTATCATTTATTTTCGATATTTTCCACATATCGTTATTGATACCCTGAAATGTGAATAATTGTTACCCATTTTGAATTGATAACGATGAAAGAACGACATTTCACACGTCGACTGTACTAGCTCATAAATTATACGGAAGGACTCTTACCATTCGTTTGAGTTCAGCAATTGGCTCATAAACATTCCATCCATTCTCAGGAAAATTTTCAGAATATTCAAAGGCAAAGAGAAGCATATTATGTGACAGAGGAAATGAATACTGCTGCAATTTTTCAAAGACATCTCTCCTTGAATGATTCTCTTGCTTATGAGCAAATCTTAGATTTCTCATATCTTTGCAGAAAATTTCGATTCCATAAGAATTTTCTCCTCTGCTAGATGCACCTCCAACCTTTTCAATCCTACTGACAGCCCCAAGGGGCATTTCAATAACATAAGGAGTTTCTCTGTCTATACTACGAAAATGAAGTTTGTAATTAGTCACACTGAGAACACCTCTAGCTGGTCCTGAGTAAGGACACAGATATGTGACGTCTCGGGCAAAGCCTTGAACACGTTCGCCATTGAGAAGTGGTGGACCCTTGTCATTTCCAGTCAGGTTCTGTAGCGGGAGAAAAAGTAGACTTAGAAGATTGATCCCACAAACAGCGATTGATAGAGCAAAGATTGCCAGATATTTGACAAAACAAAATACATTGAAAAGCCATACAGATAACCATAACAGTTATAACTCAAAACTATTAATTTTGGACAGATAAATTTGCTTCATGCATGAAATAACCCTGAAATTTGCTACCACTGAAGAAAATTATAAGACTGGTTGATACTATTTCATCAACAGTAAAGATATTGATAGTATGAAATACAGCAAGACATCTGGACCGTCACAATTAAATTTACCAAGTCCTCATTCTCCTGAGTCTCTTTCTTAGCCTCTAGGGCAGATATAATATTGTTATCTGTTGAAGTGGAACTAGTTGAAAAACTCTTTGAATGAGATGCTTTTTCCCAACTCCCCTAGTTATTCAAGAAGAAGAGTTGTGTGTATGAATCATGTATATGCATTGAAAGGGTATCGCTCATCAGATTGAGGAAGCAACAAAGAGAGTAAATTACTTAATATTTACCGATTCTTGACCCATTTTTGAATTGAGAGAACTGCTTTTACTGTCCGAGTTGAGTGAATCAGAGCTGGCATTTTTAGAATTATTGTGCTCTACATCTAGCAGCTCTGTACTTCCTCTTTTATCCATTATGATGTTGAGATTCTTCCTCAGTGGATGATTACAGGTGGCATTGTATTACTGTCATCTAGATCTTCATTCCAACTGTGTGGGGCAATAGATAACGAGTCTCTTGAGCAAACCAAAAATTTCACTAACATCTGATTTGACGATATCTGACTCACTATCTTAGAGTAATTGAAACAATTACAGAAACGCTGGCTTTTCAAAGCCATTCTTTTCTGGACACACAGACATAACCTCAAATTTCGATTTCCTTTCTACTTGTAGACAAACGGAAGAGATCAATCTCGATTGACAGATTCGTCATTGAAACTCATGGTCGAAGGGCTATGCGCCAATCAGTATGACAATAGTGGGCTCAAACGAGAGGGATAGGGAAAAGGAGAGAACATGCAGATGGTCTCTCTGTAGAATTTTGACCACGCCCACGAAAGCTTGAGAGCCGGGAATTGGAATGGTCGGATTGGAAAATGGACGAGATGTAATATTTACCTCAAGGAGAAAAAGATTTTCGAGTATTCATTATCCGGGTGATAGTGTAGGCACTACTGCAATTGCATGTGTTTGTTTGCATTTGACAGTTGCGGGTGCAGGTCTGTTCGCAATCGGGAATTCCATAGAGTCAAAAATGTTGGTGCAGGTGTGTTGGGCACTCAGGTTGTCCGCCAGGTGCGCGCGAAATTTAAACTCGAGTACTACTGACGGCTCAATCATCGGTCGATTGGAAACTAAGGACACTGCAAAATTGAGATGTATGGCAGACCGATTGCGGGAGGATACGAAATTCAGTCGCGGGGAGCTGTATTCTGTTGCTATGAAAGTGATCCAAAGAGTGCAGCTAAAAGGCATATAGCCTACCGATCACATTTGACTTCTGTTGCGGAATAATATGTACAAACAATAAGCACCAAATAATATTTTTCATTTCCCGTGACATGGCAGGTACCAGCTAGATTAAACTCACTTCTCCTCCTTTGGACCTCTGCGCATGGTTTCATCCAGGAGTACGAATATGACCCGACAAACGTTCTTTAGATTCTCTGATTCCTCCAGGAAGTCCATTAGATTTTTGCAACAACCTCAATTCTGTATAATGATTCTTGCGGATTCTTACCAACTGCGCTGATTTCAGGGCCAGAAAATTACCGTCAACCCTGATACGGTACTTTGGTACGCTTTTCGCATTTTTCATCTCATTCTGCTCGTAACTATTATATTCTACAGTCAATCTTACTTCTATCTGCAGCCAGTCAAAAGTTTACAATCTCAGCTTTGAATTGACGGGTAGTGAGCCCCAATTGGATGTTTTTGGCTGGAGCTATAAGCGTTTGACGTACTGTAGCAAAGTTGAAACGCGATGAGGGTAACTTTGGTACATTCACAGTAATTTTCCATTTTCAGCTGGCACAGAGCAACTCAAGCTACCCCAATCGATATTTTCATGTCGCCATCTACAAGCTGAGAGTCTGAGATTATTGCTACCGAAGCCTAGTACCCGCATCAAAGCTGCTTGTTGAGGAGGAACAATAAATCAAAAATCGTTTCCTGCCGTAAAATTGCCATAAGTCGGCTCGGAGACGTCCAAATGAGACATTTCTTGGGCCACTTTGAAGCTATTTTGATCGATTATTGGATGGAATCATGTTTGATGATAATTTCGATGTTGGGTGACAGCTGGCGAGACTCTTCCAAGCGTACCAAAGTTACCCCACCCTAGCCAAAAACAGGGGGTGTTTTTCCGTTTTGCAACCTCACATTTCCAAGAGGTGGGAATTAAAGATGATTTCGTCAAGACACGGTGTCATTTGCGAATGAAGTATTCGGCTCTCACCCGTCTATCGTCCCGAGAACTGTTCCTCCCGGGTTTATATTTTGGAGCTGTTATTCTTCGCTTCGAAATCATTTTTTCGAAAATAACTGACATAAAGAAGCACACAACACACAGCCTTTGGCATATTGACCATGACCTTTCAAAAAATTACTTATGCGTGCCTCTAGTGGGGAAAATTGGTGTTAAGGTCATTGGATGATCCGTCTTCTTGACGGCGGGCTGGTGAATGTCTTTCTCGATTTGTACCAAAGTTACCCCTTCTGTAGCAAAGTAACCCCTGTTGACGGTATCACACGTATGGAATGGAAGGTGATCAACAATAACCATCACGCTTTGAAACATTGTCAAGAAAAAAAGTTATTCCAAGTGCATAAAATATGGCTCGTCAGCAGCCTCTGCTGAGTCATCAATTTAACATTCAACTATGAAGACCATTCAATTCAGCAACTACCTTGCAGCCCGTCGACGTTTCAAAAATCAAAATCAACCCGCGATGCAAAACTTTTCAAGCTCACGATATATGAAGTTCACTGGTGAATTTTTCCATGCAAAGATGGAGTCGCGATGATTGTTACAGCTACAATCATCAGAGTCACGCCCATGAGCGTGCTTCTCGGCCTCTTGGAGATTTTTCGTGCGACGGAATTGGTTGATGCGGCCGATAGCCATGGAATCGGCACCAGATGCTCCTTCTAGGACTTGGGGAGGTCTAACTACCCCGAGTAGGAATTAACCATTGTTTTCATTGGCCAACATATTTTAATGAGTCTTTCCATATGTTGTACACCATCCTCCTCTGCTTCAGCATACGTGATATAACGTGGAATATAAAATTTATCTCAGATTCAACTATTATTTATAATACAGTTCTCATGCATAACATATACACAATATATTCCTTATAATATATCGTGATAAGTATCACTCGTATCCTATATGGTAGACACATGGTAGTACATCGTAATTTCAACTACTGTCCACATATCAAATGGTCATTTTCGGTATAATTTCAACATCTCTCTATTTTCAATAGGGAAACTGAAAAGATATGTATTTGACATGCAAACTCTCAGAGTCCACCTAGACAGTCCAATCTTTTTTTATAGTTTTATTTTGATTTTTCAAACGGGCTTCGCGATGTGGGCAAACGCCGGTATTAGCGGGTCCCGTATTCGCGGATGATTTGTATTTGCACATGATAAAGAGATGCCATCTCTCAGTAACTGAGCAGACAATAGCTCATATAGTCGCGGCTTCTGAGCCACCATTAAAAAGTCTTAGATTCTTTCCGTTCGCAACTTCAGAGTGAGAGAGAACCGCGTTCATTTCCGATGCTGCAGGTGGAATGATCGTATCATAGTTGTTTCTTACATTTCCTACACATCCTCAAACTATCAATGTGTTGGATTCTTAATTCATCTCCTTTTCGATAATAACTGATAGTTGAAGAAATTGAATTGGTCCTGGAGGACTAGGCGGCTCGTGCAAGGGATCTTGGAGCACGGCCTTTTTTGCAAATATATCCAGTTTGCCGAAAAAACCGTATACTTCAACATCCTTTGCATGAGCCACCTAGTCGTCCAGGTTTAATTCAACTTCTTCAGCATCTTGTCCACAAATTATTTTTATCGACAATTTTGGTCGAAACGCGCCTGCAATCTCAGGTTTACATTGACTACATTGCGACTCGCTTCAACATTGAGTCTATGTCTGAAACTGTTTGCAACCCGTGAGAAAATGCCAGTGTCTTTCATTGAATTGGATTTGATCCGAGAGGTTGAGAGAGAATCAAACGTATTATTTTCAAAGCAAGTTGAAGTGAAAGTCAGTCTAAAATCGCCTATAGCCCTGTCGCAACACCATCGCGAGATCGATATAACCGTAAGAGACTTTGGCCCGACTCATCACTCGATATTGCGGACTCGTCAACTGGACTTTCATCTCTTGTTTTCTTGCACGAGATACGGGTACTGGAGCGAGCTTGCAAAGTTCAGCTCACAATAGTAATAAGCGTTCAAAGTCCGTTGATCAACTATCAGCGAAGCAGTCACCGTGGTGGTCGCTTAAGTCTTGAGTCACATCAATGCCGATGCCAGTCTTTCATAGCGATTTGAAATCGCTCGTGTTATAAAAAGTATATCCGCAAGATTATCAAGCAAAGTGGACGCTCGAGTCTTATCCAGTTCATCTCCATCCCTCGCGAATGACGCGCGCGGCTCGCCTCTATCTCTATACCGTAGGATTAGTTAAGCGCGTTGGTGCATCATTTGATTTTGGCTGATTGCCAAAATCAAATGATGCACCTTCACACAGCAAATCTTCACTTCTGTCACCAGATACACCATGCCTATTGCACTAAATTCAACCGGGCTCATCAACACGCACGCACTCGCTCGCGCCCCGGAAGATATCGTGCAGTTCTAGGCAAAAACTTGTAACCAAGGGCCCCTTCTTTGCACTTATTCTTGTGCGATAAGCAAAACATTGTTGGGCTAATTTTCAGCAATTACGGCTTCGGGCAAGATTACTTGGGGGTGAAAGAGCGCGATGAGATTCTCAAAAACGATGCTGTGCATCAAGTTGCTCTCTTACACTGTATTACTATCTCTCCAACACATCCGAGACTCACTAATCGTGACTTACAATTTATCATATGGAGCCGAACTTGAGATCTCGAATGCAAGAAGGCCAGGGACGATGAAATGAAAACATATTCTACACTTTCAACAGATGGTTCTGATTCCTTTCAAGATGCCGGTATTGCAATGTTTCTCGAAGAGATGATCACGTTTTGGAACAATTGCGATGAACAGGAACTCATTTTGGCGTCATCAGTGATTGTGCCAGAACACTTGGAAAATTAACGCCTCTGCGTGTAATGGTTATATTTCAAACTACTATCAGATTCTTACTTTTGAAGTTACATGATTGCTTCAAGCGGGGAACTATTTCTTTGCACACACATCAAACATCAGTACCTTCGTCGTTTTTTGTCAAACTCTTAATGGGATGGCCGCAATGCTGATGAGAAGGATACAGATATAATTTTTCAGAAGAGGGGGACACTTTCTCCGTTTTTTGTAACTCCGCTAACAATCATAGTATGGTGACACAGCCTTATGTTCCCGTACAGGTAAGCGAACTTTCGATCAAATTTGGTAGTCAAATCTGATACGCACTAGAGGAAAATTCGACAAGAAGTAGAATTCTTTTTATCCATAACAGCAGAAATTCTTTTACTTTTTTGACTTTGAGGCGGTGAATTGATACCCTACATCAATTGAAAGCTGCACGGACATGATAATGAGTCTGAGTCACTTGATCTGTCGATCAATAGTATAGTAGACCATTGTTAGATTGAGCATCAATTCAGTTGAGATACGAACATTTTTTGGTAGAATCGATCATCGCGTTGTTGGGCCACTCATTTTAAAATTTTAACTGAATTGTAAAACTGTAGGAGATTTTGACAACAGCAGAAATTTTGTTTTGATGAACACGTTTTCAAGATGGATTGAGCTATGTTAATCCGATAACATCTTGCACCTCTGTCTGCAGTTTCATTGTTTCACGAGGGGAGTAGAACAGGAGAATTTATAGTGTCAAAACTAGATTCCAAATCCAGTGGATTCGAGTTTTAAAGTCACCCAAAGGTTACAAAAAAATGTCATGCGAGTAACTTGAAAGTTCTAATCAGCTGACTTTGGAACTTAACCTCGACTGTGAATTCGGACCTTGACTTACTCGGCATCGGTCCTGGTAAAGTCGTAGATTCTCGAGCTTCGAAATGACAGACAAACCCTTGAAATCGCGATGATTAGGATGCAATTAGTTGAATTTGGATGATCTCATTTTCCTTTCTGATATTTCTTGTGATTTTCTGGAATATACTAGTGCACAATCTTTTCGAAACTTTATAACATCCCTTTTCTAGCATCTCGCAAGAGTCATACAAGTATACAGGCAAATCTCCGTATTAGCGGATTTGGTATTCGCGAATTTTGCTTATTAGCGGTTGATGAGTTGTGGCACTGTTTTCTTACTCTCGGACTCTCGCTGTATACCGTATCCACGCTATTCGCGGTCAATGATACGCGGTCACACGATATAATGTGAAGAAAATCTGATACTTTGGCTAGCAACTAGATTCAAGAAATTCTCAGGCGCCAATCCATAATCGAGATTGGATTTATGATTGGCTTTGTTCTGATCATTTCGAAAAAAACACATGTAATAAAGCTTAGCATTTAGCTCAATGAAACTTGCTGGAGTATGGCACAAATGTGATCTAGAGCTATACATGGACTTGAATCTGTCACTTGCATTACTTCGATCAATTTCAATGTATTTCAAGGTATCTTCCAACTGCTAGAAAAAAATCTCGTAGATGAGGATAATTTTGCCAGTAAGGATTGGCCCCTGTGAATAATGGGAGCCAAATATTTCATTGTGAAACGTTTTAAACGTTTCGGAGAATGAACCATTCTCACAGAATCACACCTTAAAGGTGATTGTGCAGAGCGTTGATTGTCACCGGAGAAATTCATGATTATGGCGATCTTGATGGTTGAGGAACGTAACCACCTATTTTCTATGAGCGCAATGCTTTCTTATTCGAGGATACCACTTGAAACGTAAACGCCCGCAAACACGGAGATCTGCCTGCAATGCACAAAACCATTGGATATTCAAACTTCGCGCCCTTTGACTACTCGGCATGATGTCAAAACTATAAACGACATCACCAGACAACATCAGTTTCAATCTTCTGAAATTTAATCACCAATGGACTAGTTTTAAGATTTCAATAGAAAGCCTGAATTTGCAACTCTTTACTTTGACTTTTGGATAATGTGCGGAATTTATGTAGAGATATAGCACCGCTTCCGCTGGAAATTTTTGAGATGCCTCCAAAAGAAAGGTTGAAATATCAATTAAAAAAAAAATTTTCTCGTAAATGTATTACACAATGTGATGTCATCACCTCACACTTTTTTTCATGCAGATGATCATTACCAACAATCTGTCGATTGCATCTCCCTCTCTGAAAGATTTGTTTAAGAACGAACCTCCTTCCACTACAGAGTCTGGTCCAAATCAACAATTTCTATGAGCCCATTCTCTAGACATACACTAACTAAACCTATATCACACTTGCGAGCCAGTTACATTAATCAAAGCGATAGTCTGGAGAGAACGTGTTTTTCATCTCCGACGATCAATCGCACATGAAAACAGAAAAAGCGGGGTTGGTTTGAGTTGGGTAATGACTTTTTGAGATGTGTTGAACAGCTGTGGGCCAAAGTAATGCTCGACCAAAGTCGGGCTCGGAACTGCTCACGCTTTGCTCTTCGAGCTGTCTCCGCTAACTTATTCATGTGTACGTCTTTCTGTTATGGAATTTTAGCAACTGAATTAGGCAAAACAAACGCGTAATTGGCGCGAGAAGGCGGCAACGACCAACGGGTTTCCCTCACGGGCGAGGTTGTTTTGCAAACACTCGACGGCGCTACGACGAGCAATAGGCGAAGACAATGGCACACACAGAGGAACATTCTCGAGTGGCTGGAGAAACGGGCCCGGCTTCCTTGGCACCTGGCTCTCGAATTCGATGCGCGAATAAAGAGGCCCAACTCTACAGGTCTCGGGTATTTTTGATAGTGTTGGTGAGTTAGCGAACGACCCTGCTTTCTCGCTCGAATTCGGGAGATATTATCGACCACGAGAAAGATTATAGTTGGATAAAAGGAGGGAACAACTCGTTAGCTGAGAATTAGATTCCATTCGGAACGAGTGCGGATGAAGGGAAAGATTTCCTGGGCCATCTGAGAACGGCAACGTCGCTCCGCCGTATCCCGCGCAAGTCCGGGCGGTGCGAGGTGGTTTCTCAAACTGGAGAGGCGCTAGTGGTCGGGGGCAGGGCGAGCGGGGGGTAGAAAAGTAGAAAAGCGGGCGGGCCCGTGTCAGCTGGGCCCCGGTGGGCCCCGGGGCCCGTCCTCGCGCTCGGCCGGCTCGGCGCTCGGCTGGCGCCGCTGTCACGTGGGCCTGAGCGTGGGGCTCTGCGAGATGGCCTCGAGGGCGCGCTGCTGCTGCTGCTGCTGCTGCTGGGGCTCGGGGTCGCGCGGGGGGCCCAGCATGCCCAGCGGGC
>JAPYYZ010001420.1:0-15811 GCA_030522705.1 Eretmocerus eremicus
CTCTTGAGCTCTTGTACAACTGTATCTTTTCTCCAGTTTTTCGCAGTGCTTCGTGCGAAAGAATTTTGAAAAATTGCAGAAACACTAACGCGATTTGTATGATACTTATATAGCTATAATCAAGTTACGAGAAAGAGAGTTCAAAATTTATGTGAATATTAATCAGCTACGTTAATGTAATACTATATATTATTTACAATTTAAAACCGACTAAGAGAATATTTAGTATTAAGAGAGACTTTTTGCTTGAAATACACAGTGTGCGCACGATTGTTCCGATCAAGTATAGCAAGATCAAACATTCAATCGCCGCGACATGTTGTCTCCGAAGAAATTCACTTAAGTTACTTTAGATTCTATACTAAGCATTCAAGTGAACATATTTTTTTAACCTGAAACAAGTCAACAGAATTAGTGAAATGCATATATGCAGGAGTGTGGATGTGGATACGAGCTATAAATGACTATAGAATTATATTGATAAAGATGATGAAAAATAATTGAGTGTGTATGCAATCGGGTACTACTTCACATTTGCCTTTTATGTAAATAATGATTATGACAAAGGTGCAAAAGTATAGGTAGTTAGCCTGATATCTTTTACGACATTCACACAGCAGCTGCGCTAAAAATATACAGATCCGTGAAAATGTTCATGATGCGTCTAAGAATCAAGATTATCGCAAAAGTAGACGAACCGAATGGTGGAATTGCATGGTTTTTAGCTGATCTCGATTCCATAATCGAAGATACGGAAATAAAGTTTCAGCAAGCATTTTTCACTGATCTTTTGGGTCTCACAAATGAATGGTTGTGACTTATGTAAACCATTTTAATTCTCGGGTGTAGGATGTTTTTTGTAACTGCGTATTTTACCGTACTTGGCGAGCGGAGGTCCTGAAAAAATCTAGTTACACCTATCATAGAAATTTTGCGAACAACCAGAACTTTTTCATATGCAACGATAAGTTGACCACCGATTAGGTAAATCAGAACGCTATCAGATCAACCGATTCATTTCCGATTTCATCGTTATTGTAAAAATATACGAGGCGTGAGCGAAAATTCCTATCTCAACCCCTCTTTGAATTTTTATGTTGTATTCTTGAAGAAAAATAAAAGCTCATGGGGAAAAACTTTATTTGGTGTTGTAACTTCTTATAAACTTGCCCAGTCCCATCACGCCAATCGTAAAATATTATGAATGAGTGAATGTTTTAACAATAATATTCGTTAGAAATTCGATAAACTCCCAAAGAAAACTCGAGAAAGTTGAGACCAGAGTACCAGAAAGAACGCAGAGATGAAAGTTTTCCTGTCATTTTTTGGAAGTCATTCCTTACCAACGAAACTACTGCTGCGATTCACAAATCTAATTCTCAAGTCATGAAGGCAATTACATCAAATTTCTCACCAATATCCACAAATCAGTTCTACGTCCGCAACGAAATCGAGGTAGTTACATTCCCTTCAATATATGTTTATCACACTAGGCTATAAAGTACACAAATCGGGAAAACGAATTGACCAAACTTTGATTTCTCGAATTTTGGGTCTCCATTGGGGCTCTGTAGAATAATATCTACTCAAATTCGTAAAAAGTTCAAGAATCAACACCTTATCACGCAAAATTTTGTAACTGGTTGGAAATTTCGTTCTCCAATTTCATACACTCATCAATTAACACCTCTCCGAGGTTCCCGTCTATCTCGCGGATTTTCGTCTCAAATTTTTGAGCATTGATTATTTTTCTATGGATTCCACTGTTCCCTACTTCCATCCAGAAATTAGCTTCGGATTGATTGAATCGTAGGGGATCTAGTTAAGGACCCGCTTTAGAATCGTATCCAGATCACATTTCTTGGTAATACCTTTTTGGAATTTGCAATTGGAAAATGCAAGGAAATTTTTTGTATCAACTCTATGAATTTTAAACATTTAAGCACGAAATAGAAAATATCGATTGGACGATTAAACAAGGGAAACATCCACTCAAGATCCTAGACTGCTTTGAGAAAGCACTCTGCCAATCTTTTCTAGCAGTATGCATATTACTACTCTAAAAAACGGATACCCAGAAAATAGCTCTTTCGTATTTTTTTTCGAATTTTGAAATTCGATCCTCCCTTATTTGTTTCTCCGCTTAAACCAATGTAAAACATTGCAAAATGAAAATTTACACGTTTTTAATTCTTTGAATAAATTTATTTACTTTCTCAAGTTTTTTGATGGGCTCAATACGTTCAAGAACAATTACTGAGCCCATAAAAGTGATTTTACGAGAAATTCAAAAATAAAACTTTTTCTCGTATTTAGCAGTAATATAAGCTTTCGGCCACCTCAATCAATTTCAATTTTTCAAAGAGCATCCTAAAGATGTTCCGAGGACGTATCAATTAATTACTTGTAATAACTACTTACTGTTAGTTTTGCTGCGTGTACGCCCATTTCGGGTCCCGGGACCATGGATTCCTGGACAGAGCGAGGAAAGCCAGTACCCCGGCCCGGAATGGTCGTGCGAGCCTCGGAACGACATGTTTTTTTCGTACCAAGAGCGTTATATCGGTTCCCGAAACATCGATCTTTGGCCTTGAGGACGAAAAATATTTGTTGAGTCTCCTTCGTAGTCTCAGCGAGTCTGAAGCACTCGCAATTTATGTTCTACCAAATATAGTCTTACCGAGACTAACAAAGGTACCTTGGAATTCTTCTAGTCTTGAAACAAGTATGTTCCCACTTAGACGGCACCAAACTAATTTCAGCCCAGGTCATGTCAACGGAAATTCCATTGGCTATGCAATAAAATCACTTCCGAAGATATACGTATACAGTAACGCTCATAAAAGAAATAATTCTTTTGAAATTCCTTTACAACTCATAGATTCTGAGATATGGCTGTTGAACTTGGACTATTATTTCGTTCACCCGTTTGTATGAGCTGTACGTATGTGCGTAAATGCACATGCGTAGGAAGATTAATTTGTGAATCAAAAAGTTCCTTAGAAGAAAACCGTTGCGCATTCGATCAATTTTTAAACTCTGAAAAATTTTGAAAGAATAAATCTACTCCGATGTAAAATAACTCAGAAAACTCCGAATTCTGAGGTTACAGAATTCTTTCAGAGAGATTTTTTCCAGTTAAATTTCCATCTGTCAAAGGAAATGAAAATATTGAGAAAAAATTCTGAAGATACGTCATAAAAGATATTTTGGCAAACATGATTTTCGGGTATTTCAGCCTCTGAGACCAGCTGGGGGGTTCAAAAAATATTTGAATGGTAGTCGATTGATAGGTTTTTGGATCGCCTAAGCTCTTGGATGCTCTTTAGAAAATTGAAATCAGTTAAGGTGGTCAAAAAGTATCAAATACGCTATCAAAGAGATTAGCAATATTCCTGTCTCAAAGCGCTTGCAAGTAGAAAATTTTGGGAACTCCCTGAAAAAAATTTCTTGGGATCACATCGGCTTATGTGAAACTACAAAATTTGCGAGGTATGGATTTTCTCGAAGTTTTCTACTTCCTTAAAATAAACGAGTGGGTAAGACTAGTTCTACGATAATTTGGCTCGCACATTCTGAAAGAAGAGATTCTAAACTTTAAAATGAGCCGAAATGAGTCCTCGTAAATGGTATGAGCTCGGAACTACGGCGTTTACAGTCTTTTTCCGGAAAAATATCCGAAGTCACCCCCATTTACGGTATCTCTGTCGAATTGGCCTCCAGTTCGGATCGAAGTTCGGATTTTGGGAGTGTTTACATGAGCCTGTATTGACTGCGATTTCCAGATGGGAAGCTCATTTGATGGAAATGGTCTGAATTCTTCATATTCCAGGTGGTGCGAGTCTAAAAAATTTAATTCCATGTAAGTGCATTTCTTCTTGAATGTCACGTGCCTTGTCAACAAGCTCAGAAGAGGTATACTAAATTGATGGATTGATTGCATCAATGTCACTATGATTAGGCTCAAACTCAAAATTTTGATCTAAGACAAATTGAGAAAAATGGCAGTCCAGTCCTGTTTTTGGAAGCCCTTCATCCTCTGAAAGAAATTTAACCGAAAAATTTGACGAATTCCTGTCGCCTTAAATACTCGAATCGCTTCATATCCCCTAATTTTTCAATAGAGTTGTCGAATTGTCGAAACCATTGTTTAGCACGGATAATATTTATGAAATTTTGCAAATATGCCCCCTTTCAAATTTCTTGGGGTGAGCATTATTTCAAATATTGTTTACTCAATAAATCAATGACGATTTGCTGAAGCGAAAGACCGATTTTCCGCGTTGATACGATCAGAAATTATACATGGTTGATTGGCCTGGAAACGCTCCAGCCAGTAAGTATCAGAGATTTCAAAAAAATTACAAATTTTTGGCTGAGAAAATGATTTCAATATACGAACAGATCTCTGGTACAATCTGCAGCTGCTCTTCTTCATAATAGCTCAGGCATATTGATTTACTCCATAAACCAGTCCTGGACAAGAACCTGGTTGATCCAATTCAGGTCATCCAAGAGTAGCTGAAAGGATGATCTGTGAATCTGAAGATAAAACCAATCTCTGTCAATTTAGTTGACGGTTTACGAAATTTGTGCCCTTCATGTGATAAAAAATTGACAATTCACAACTCACAACTATCACTTCTTACTAATGGGCAATTTTAAAGGATGGCAAATCACGGTTGGCAGAATGAGATTAGAATTCTAAACCTCAAACGTGAGCGAGAGCAGGATAGAAGTTGATGCTAAACCTAGCAAGTTTGGGAAAATCGTCAGCAACTTAGATGAAATTTGATTCTCTGATATATTTCATGAGTACTTGGAAAATACTGGCATCAAAATGTACAAATCTGCGTACAGGTGATATCTCAAACGCTATCATTTTGCAAGTATTTCAAAATTTCCTAAAAGAAAGGGCTTAGCTAAAAACCGAAGATTATCTGCTCGATACATCGCTGCGATTAGGGGACTTCGTGTCACTGCTCAAATCTGAACTGCTAAAATAAAATTTTTGTGAACCAGTAGATTGTGAGAGAATTTGGGACCAATGATATTGGTCTTTCGTCATTGAAAAATTTTTCGTTTTCGGCAGAGGCGGAACGAAGACTGTCGATGACTCGAGCGGCACAGCGAACTTCCCTTCTCTGCATGTTGAGAATACCAAATTCTCCATACAGAAAAAAAATTTTCTGCTTCCAAATTTGTCTTGTGCACATACGGAAGTGTTGCAAATCTTCTGATCAATCTGTCGTAGACAATATTTGTCCGGAAATGATTGGCAAGTCTTTCAAATCAGCTTCGAATCAGTTAAAATCCAAGTGAATGATCATTGTGATTCTTAAAAGAATAACTATAGAGGAAAAAAAATGAGACGATGTAAATCTTGACTCTAAAATCATGCAGAACTTTTTCAGAGAAATCCAAATAGATTGAAAAAATGATTCCAAATTAATCTTTAGTTCAATAATAAACCGGATTCAATCCATGAAGAATCAGAATAAGGCTGATAATTTATTTACACTTATAGACTACAAATTTGCAGCGGTATGGGTATGACGAACAAAATCAACTCCTTTGATAATATAAACATTTTTCTTATTCAAACATATGTTCTTACATTTACACAGTACAAAAAATTATACTCAGACCCGACAGTCTGCGATTTTCACAAATGAACTGCTATGACTTGGGGACGGCCTATCAGCCAATTCATTTTCGAAAAATGCAAGTAATAGGAGCGGTGTATGTTTTGCCGCACCCTCATAATTACATTTGGTCGCATATGTGCATCTATTCAATGGTGCAAAATTGGACATATCCAATTAATTGCATCATCAATTGTACATCAAATATCGTTTCGAGAAGAAAAGATCGTTCAAAAAATGCCTACTTTTTCAAAATTTCTCTTCCGCGGTATCTTACATCGTAGTTAGTATGCTTTCACTATTTTATTTGTAATGTAAATGATCGAGGTCTTCCTTTCAATACATTGGGCCTCCAATTTGTGCAGCTGACTATTTTCGAGACTGGGAGGAATATTTCTGAGAGACGACTGGAAAAATTCGGCTGCTCAGGAGTCGCCACAGCAGTCAGTAACATTCCTGACGTATTTTCTAACATGCATGATCGTGTTCATTTCATTATCCGCCCCCAAAACATAGCATTCTTAAGTTTCGTGTTTACACCGGAAAAAGTTTACAAGCGTCCGATCGAACACATTCTATCATTGCGTTCATAGTCTTTGTAAAGTTTACGATACTTCGTAATTCTCCTTCTAGAATTTCATCAAACATACGCAAGCATACGTAAACAAATCGGGTCTCACTCATCTAACCATTCTTACTCATACCTCCAGAATAATAATCAATAAAACGCTATGATCGTTCGACATTGCATTTATCTCTCTTTTGGGCAATTCGACAACATTTAAACATTCAAATATCATATATTTGTAATTAACCTCGACAATGGTGAGAAGCAATAATCGATAATAGTATAATAGTTGGAGATGCCACTAAAAATTAGAATAGAAATAAAATAACGGTGGACGATTGAAGTATGTTCAGTAACGATGATCGATGATAATATCAAGCTAACTACGTTCCTTAAACTTTCATTTAAATACACACAAGTCTCCATTCTTCCGTATTTATAATATTTATATTTAGAGGCGACTTATGTTGAATATTTATATATTTATAATTCTATATATAATATTTATATATTTATATATTTATAGCATCGATATATACATCGCTGGACAAGTGTCCTGAATCGCAAATTTTTCCTAATTTTTCTCCTAACCCGCCCGGAGCTTCGTACCATTTTTTCACTCCATAGAGTTTACAGATGTTTGAGCTATTATGAGACAAACACGTATACCTGAGATCAGAGAGATTGCAAGTTTAAACTTTTGCAGAACCCCAAAGCGTGTTCTTCCATGGTCTCTTCTCACACTTTCAACCGTTACGTTTGGATGAAATTTCATCCTTTCAAAGAGAAAGAGAATTGATTGGCACCAACATAAGAAATTTCGATTTCCTTTAGTACGCACCAAAAGCAGGAGTCCAAGCAACGGATACGAGAAGAAATACGTGCTTGTGGACGGCTAAAATGACCATAGGGGAATAATATTGAGTATACAAAAGACATTTGAGGCAGTGTCGCGTTACTTTCAATCTCTATAAATGATCATTAAATTTTGCCTCATGTCGTCATCGTATATGCTGCTCTCAATAGGAAATGTTGAAACAAGTGAATAACAGCATGAAGAATAAATGTGAGCGAATGTACATAACAATTCTCATAGATAACGAATAATCTGCTAGATTCGTGCCACAGTATTCACTTCACGTGGTTCCTTTTTTACTTTTCGATACGAGAAATATCACTTCTGCTTTTTCGTCGCATTAAGAATTCGAACTAATAAAAAATCCGTCACACCCGCAAGTACCGAACTTGGCTTTTTCATTGCAGTTTTGGAGATGACTATTACAGAATAGCGAGATTTGAGCCAGGCACGATTTCAACCATAAATACAAATCGTCATGCATAATTGAAAGTCAGTACCCGTAATATCACAATAAAATGGTATTCATGGGGCAGGCATTCGGGTCTCCGGTGACGTCTCTAGTCAAGAGAAGAGCGCGGAGCGATAATATCACATGAAACAAGTCTTCGACGGCCAAGTCAACGACTCCTACGAGAGCTCTGGCTACTTTCTATCCGCCTTGAGTGATGGCGTTATCAAGGATCGCATTACGTTCCATCACTTTTCTCAACTTTAATTTTGGTCTTAGAGTCAAAAGAAGTGCTCGTGAGAGCCGTAGCCGAGCTAGTTTTTTCGATTTTCACTCTAGATAAGAGCTCATCCTTGAACGTATCAAGGGCCGTCAGAGAGTCCTTGACAGCATGGTAGATAATATTCTTTATCTGTAGTTTGTCTTCGTGATTTGTATGAGTATCGGAGAGAGCGCGGAACTCTTGCGTCAGTGAGAAACAGTGCGAAATGTTCTCAGGAGAAACGAAGTCCTCAGCAACTTTGATACAGTTGTGTAGATTACGCACTTGATGAGGTGCGCCTGCCGGAACAAAAACGGCGTCGCCAAGGCACTGGACTATCGCATACCTGAAAAAAATTAGCATCATTTATAAATATCCCATCGTTTCACAGGAATACTGAAAGAGTTGAAGTCGTATGCATGCAGACTAACCCCAAAATCGAATTCAACGAGATCGTGAGGTTGTGTTTTAACTTTGATTGGTAACGTAAGTTGAATTTAACAAGTCAAAAATATGCAAGGAGATGAACATAAAAATATTGGGAATGTTTTAAATCTTAAATTTAGTAATGATTTTCACACAGGTAGTAAAAAAAGAATAAGCGAATTGAAATATTTACCCTTCAACGCCGTAATCCTCGTACAGTCTCTCTCTGAGATGCTTGTCAAGGTAGAAACTCTGATCATGAATGGGATCATGATGGCGTTCAAGCCTTGCTCCTTTCTCGAGGGCGACTGCATTCAACATATCACGGATCTTGTCAGCATCACGAGCATGGTAAATGTGCCACAGAGCACCAGGGACCTCGTCCGTCTCGCGAACACGTCGCCGTGTCAGCAAATCACAGCCTGCCTCATCAATAGCTTTCAGAGCTTCTACAAGAATGAGGATGAGGATGAGAATTTGATCATCAGTCGGATACAATTGAAATGAGAATCACAGAATGATGCAAAAAAGGGCCAGAGAGTGCATCGAGGCGCTTGAAACGGGACTGAAAGCTCACCTTCCATATGTTTTTCCTTGTCACCATCTTTAGAGATGCCCACATAGACCATCACATTGACAGCATCAGATACGTCCAGATGCAGATTTGTCGTGCCCTTATCGGGGTATAACGCAGATCCGTAGGCATTGTACATTTTCGGCCCAAGGTCCGGCTTAATGAAGGTGTCTGGTAGTCTGCTCGTCAGGTTTAACCTCCCGTATCTGTGTGTGTACTCCGATAGCGGCACGCATTTCATGAGATCGGCAAATCTTGTTGGTAAGATGTCGGCAAAGTCTCCTCTTGATGGCCAATCCTTCAGCTTGAGTAGCATGGCATTACCCTGTTCGTCCTTCAACCTTTTCGAGGGCTGTTCGAATCCGTCCCAAAATTTCCACATGGGCTGTTTGGGCACTATATTCCCAGTCATGCAGTTGATCAAGTCATTTTTTTGAATACCAAAGTCTTTGGAAAAACTATCAGGATGCCACAAATCTTTGTCCAAGTATTGATGAACACCAGAAACCAAGACAGGTTGCCCACGTCTCCACTGATCTTGGAATATTCGGTAGTTGTTATTGTCGTGAGGCTCGTGGAGATGAAGAAGCCTGCCATCGCATAACCAAGAATGAGGAACCTTGGGATACAGCGATGAACTTTCTGTGTAAGTCATTATGCGAATTGGTAGAGGGTCGCGACCCCGCGGAGGGCATTTATATCGACGCACGAAATGCTTCAATTCCCTTTGTTTTTCACCATCTCTTCCTGAATCGTCTTCTTTCTGCAAATAACAGTCAAATTTGAAATCGATTCTACCTGGTATCACCAAGGCGAAATGAGTAGGAAACGTTTCAGAGTTAAAAAGCTCAAATTGATCAGAGAAAGTCAAAAAGGTTCAAGATTTCATCATGTCAAAATATATCAAGCAAGAATAAATCGAAAATGGGGTGTTCATGAACACGGATTTCTCTAAATTGTCACAGCTTACCTTGACACTGTGCTCGATGACACTACTAATGACTTCGTTCAGAGTATCCATTTTTGACTTCTTGCCCATCTTATTCGAATTGTTTGAAGAGTTATTAGCTGGACTGTTGCTGGCAGCCATAGAGTTCATGTCCTCTGGTGAGTTTGGATTAGAGGTGTTGCCATTTGCTTTGTGAGATGGTCTGATAAGTAGCTCCCAAAGCGTTGAACGATTACCATCTTGATCTTCGTCGGAATCTGAGTCAGAATCACTATCATTCTTGTTATCATTCTTGTTATCATTCTTGTTCTGATTCTGGAGAGCTACATCGGCTAACCAAGCCAGTGGAGAGTTTTTCTCTTCGCCATTAGTTTTCCCACTTTCGCAAGAATTGCTACAGTTCTTCTCTTTTTTAATCTGTTTTTCCTACAATGAAAAGAATTTATCATTAGATACAATGTTCAAAAGATCCTCGGAGTAGATAAATAGATTATTTGTAAGTTTCAAACATAACCATCAATCATCCACTCATCTCTTCCCCTCACCATGTTAAAATTGAGTTTAGAAACTATATTTGAATTGGTGAAGGCATAATGGATCAACTTACCACTGTTTCTCCATTTCCATTCATTATGGAGACTAAATCTCCTTTGATCAAATTCACCAGATACTCATTGGGCTGCTTAGTCGGCAGACTGTTACAATTGCAATGTTTGGGTATGCCCCATTCATTTCTGCTCTCGTGCAGGAGACGGTCAATTTGAACCAAACAATCTGCTGGTATGATCTGAGTAAGTAATAGTTGTTCCGGAACGTGAGTTTGACGGTTAGCGCAAAGTAGCCAACCGTATTTGTCACGACCTTTGCTGTTCTCTGTCCAAACCATAGATTCATTCTTTCGAGCCTGAGAAATGAAAATTATGTCTCAGTTAATGATTATCATCATACTATTTGAGCCTAACCAAAATCTAGCTCCATCAGTGTTAAAAAGCTCATTTTGTAATACGATCATCGATATCACTTATAACAGTTTCATCATTGATACTTAATTATCATACCATGAGTGCAAAGTCATATACCTGACCGGAAGATCATAAAGATGGAAGTCTCATCAGCTAAAGCAATGCATACAAACGAATCTCGGTAACTCGAAAACAACATTCAAAATATGTTCAATTGAGACGAACAGAACTTTGTTTTGAGATATCTTCAATTAATCTATGTCACGGTAGTTAGTTTACGATTCAGAATAAGATGATATTCTCAAGAGTTGTAAATAAGCGCGATTATATTATTTCAAGATTTTCCAACTCCCAATCAACATAAGAAGATGAACATACCTCATAACAATCAATGCAGACGACGAATCCACATTTGCCACAAGTCCAATGATAATTGAACAGAGTTGTATCACAGAGATCACACATCTCTCTCACTTCTTTCACTACTCGTTTCCAAATCAATGATTGGTCTTTTGAATCTCTATCCACTATAAGAAATAAATAACGTTATTCCAAGTCTCATTTGGGACCCCTTTATAAATCAGGCTCTGAAGTGAATATGAACCTACCTCTAGCTAGGTGTTCCTCTACAACTTTCTTCTCTTGGTGGATGAGATCACAGAATTGATCTCCAACTTGGCGAATAATCTGGTAGGCTAACTCAATGTGAAATTCACCCTTGTCCCAGTCCTTCTTACTATCTTTCTGAGTTTCTTCCGTATACTTGTCTCTTTTGATAAATCTGTTATCTTTTCCCGGAAGCCATAACTGTATATCATTCTGTAATAAAGATGAAACGTTAACGGATGATCACTACACGTTAGTCAGGAAAGAATAATCAATCATATTGTATGAAAATTACCTCATCTGCATCAACATAAGGATCATTGAAGCCAGCCATGATAAGGGATCCAGATTTGGTGTACTGCATTCTTCGAAAAGCATAAAATCTACAGAAAACGGTAACACTTCTCACGGGACTCATTTTATCACGTTGATTGGGGGTTAATCTGCATTCTCTACACTTGGATAGTCTTCCACATGAATAACGATGGCACAAATCGTCTTGAATCCAGCTCTGCAATGTTTTCATCAATTTCTCTTTTTCAGGTTTGTCTTCCATTGTACTTATTCGGTTATTTTTCCTTTTTTTATTCTTATTGCTAACACCACCCGTCTTGCTATCTAATCGTTTTTTCTTTTGATGAGGTTGATAGTCTTCTTCTTCTTCTTCTTCCTCTTTTGCTTTGATATCTTTTGTGGTCCTTGGTTTTCGTCCTCGTTTTTTTGGGACCTTTTTATTCCCTGAAATTAGAACAGATCCTAATGATTCAAATGCCACATTACACAGAAATGACAAAAAAATGCATTCTTCAACTCTTGATAAATGTTGAAACAGATGCATCCAATTGGCCAGCATCTGATTCATCGATAAGTAAAACTTCCAGAGGTATAAAAATGGAGTACATTGAGCTAGTTGGATTAAAGGAATGTCAACAGATAAGATGCAGACAAGAGTATTATCATGCATAACTAAGAAGGCTACATGCACGCTAAATCCATCAATTTGTTAAACATACAATAGAGATTGATTGTTAAAGGTAGAATTGAGAAAAGCAGCAAGCAGCGAATGTTATTTGTCATTGGGTAATTCAGCGATGCATGGGGCAAGTTCTTGCTAGTTGGTAGACCTACTGGGATATTATAATAATAAATCCAAGATAGACATCCTTCACCCCCTGAATTATGTACGATCCAAGTTGAAATATCAGAGAAATGTAGAACAATGACAGTTTCATAGACACTAGATTGGAAGAAGTGTAATAAAATTTTAAAAACTAGAGTATCCCTGACTACTATAGATTCAAAGAAAAACACCAACAGGAGGAATGGAAAAGAAACCTTGAGCAAATTTTGACGAGTCTCCTAGAGATTTTTTCCATTCACACAAACACACTTATAACATTTAATTGAATGCGCAACTCATTTATATATCTCAAACAACTCCAATCCCTTGACCTCATAGAGTTGAAGCTTACTTAGTAACTTAATAATTAACTTTCATAACTTATAAAAAATTTTCTCTATACAAAAACTAACCGTTTCCCGAGGTCTGGAAGGTATCGACTGCAGATATTTGCATGATCGGTCGTGCGGGAAATCTTTGTTCACTGGAGTCACTCACTGATCCAGCTTCGCTCTCGTTACTGGATTCACTGCCAATAGCTGCACTTCCTCTAACTTGCTTTTGTTTTTTTTGCCGCTGTTGCTCCTGAATGGTTTGTTGTTTCCAGGTGGCTCCTTTCTTTCGTTTAACCTACCACACAGACAAGATTATTTAAAGCAGTTCGGGTTGAGTCATAGTGGCTCCTCATCCTCATTTCCTTCTGTCTCTTTCCCATGCGTTAAGCGCTACAGTGCATATTTATGAGAGCATGTTAAATTGATGTTGAATTCATAAACATTTAGAGTTTTGAATAAGACCACTACAATTCCACTGACTATAGTGACTATATACAAGATACTTTCTTGATCAACTCGAATCCCAATTTGTCTGCTAGATCAATGGATGATAGGAATTTCATTCCCCACTAACAGGTGGGTACCTTGATCAGAAATACCACTTATCATAATGCTTCGAAGATGATTGTTTCCCAGACTATGAAACATGAATCGACTTCATCCGTGGAAATTGATAATAAACCAAATTCATAAAAAAAAGAGTGGAATCAACTTATTTGAATATAAAATCATGAATATCTTCCATATCAAAATTTAGCAATTTTACTGGATGATATACAAACATTTCCAACAATACAGTCAATCTTCAAGAATAATCTAATAAGACAACTTGTGATGCAATATGAAAATGATTGAACAGAATTTAGTAAAACGAATGACAATATTTACTGGAATACTATCTTCTGCCATGCTCATTCATCAGTAAAGAATAATGAAAAGTCGAAGGCCCATTATTGTGGGCTGCTAGCCAATTGTTTGTATCAACATGACTGTTGCCAGGAATCGAGACGTTGTTTACAAGAAAAAAAAAGCCTCGAATAAAGCTCGGCACGTTCTCTGCGCAATCGCAGCTGAGGACTACTCGATAATCATGTATCCTATAGTCGCGCTCTCAGACCCAGTCAGATTTTGCACGCATCTGTTCTGCTCCATAATACCAGTCCCATTCGCACACCCGGGCAGAGCCGCACCATCGTCCATTTCGGAGCAGCAAGCAAATGAATAACCGCAGGAGACCACCAGCCACCCAGGCAAACGAGCCGCAGCTCAAAGGGAAGCGAAATAGAAGCTGCCGGGAGCCTCCTCTTCCTCAAGCCTTCCACACCATCGCGCGATGAAAAGAGAAATCTTCTCTCCTCAACATGTGACCGACTAAATTTTATAGGTTAAAACGACCCCCGCACCACGCATATGCACTCTCACACGTTAAACTCACGCATCTGCACACTTGCGAGCCCGTGAACATACCAGCAGCTCGAACTCGTCTGCGAAACCGTTCTCCATGTCGTCTGTGCACTCCTCGGTACACTCCATACCCTCTTCTGTGTGTTTTCCTCTTTAAAACTCCCTCTCTTTTTTTGTCTTTCTCTCTCTCTTTCTATCCTTCGCTTTCCTCGGGTCGATCCTCCTCCACTCTCCACGTTGTTGATTATTTACTCACATATACTACGATTGTGTATACACGTAAGCAACGTGTGTATAATCAGAATGAATGACGCGAGAGGAGGTGAAAGGCGGGGAAAACGGAGCACACACGAAATTTTGTGGATCCGCGAAAAGAGAGAGAGAGAGAGGCGGTGTCGGCACGAGGCGTTTGCGAATTCGGTGCCGCACATAAAATGGAGACGGTGCCGCCGCAGCCGTGCGAGAGACGCGACTAAGCGAGCTTCTGTAATGGCGAACGCTGCAGCACCAGCCGCAGCACACGAACGTATGTATAGATATATATTTACAGGCGGCTGACTCTGCTGATCCAAGGAAGGGGAGGCCACCGCGCGTTTTCGCCGTCTGCGCACGCTCCGCGCGGCAAGTTCGGAGTGTTCGGAGAGCCTGCAGCTATATATATCTGCGAGCTCGACGCTCGTAACGGGTGAATTTATTATGTCGTGCGGGTGTAGACGTAAAGTGCTCGAAATACGACAGCTTGGAGGTGATTCATGGTTTGTTTGAGTCAACTTTTACGCTGCTTGTATCGTTGAGGCTTTATCGGAGTTGGAGCGAATAAGTCTAATCGCATGTTTTGTATTTTTACCTATCTCTATATATGCCGGCACGTTTGTCAACCGACTCTTTATTGGATACACTTATGTTCATACCTATATAATCTTTCGGTGCGATTACCGCCTTGGATATCACAGTTCACACAGATTTCGCTTGACAATTTTGAAGTGAAAAAATCTCTAGGATACTCTTATTTACAGAGCGCTGTTTCTTCACTCTTCCAGAAACAGATATAACAAGTAGTCAACATAATATTCACACTGACGTCTAACTCTCTACAGTGATAGCGTGTTCTGAGCAAACAATTATATTGATGTCGAAATAGGTTGAAAATCTTTCGAAGTTTGAAGCCGTTCGACGACTTAGACTTAGCAGATGTCTTGCTTTGGAGCTCAAGTGAACATAAACTTGAAAAATATCCCATCGAAAAAAAGATACGTTCGTGATCACTGGAAAGAGCGGTTGGGACTAAATCTGAGCTTTACAGAAGAAGTGAGCTGGCTGACTGAACAATAAGGACAGGTATTAACTTTACTAATTTGAATGAGATGAGCATCAATAGTATTGAACAGATAATCAAAAGAAGGAAACGATGAGATTATCGAATTCTCTTTCGAATTTTTTTTGGGCCCATTTCCAAAATGAAGATAACTATGGACATCATCGCTCATGAAATAGCTTCATAAGGGGGAGAAAAATACGAATAGATCTACCAACCAGGAGTATTTTTGGAATGGTGTTTAAGGCCATGTCGGAGCCGTGCAAGCGCGCTCTGCATGAAAGCATTTCCCATAATTCTCGAACCCCTTAGAGATTTGGATCAAAATAAAAGAGAGA
>JAPYYZ010001421.1:0-16827 GCA_030522705.1 Eretmocerus eremicus
CTGCAGTTGTGTCGTTGCTACCAACAGACTCGTGTTGCCAACAGTTGACTCTCGTTGATTCGAACATCTTCATACTTTTGTATAAGCATATTTCCGACATGTAAAAGTGACCATTATATTATTACGATAAACATACATATTTCTAGAATGAAATTATCAGAAAGACGTCCTTATCCCCAATCCCAACCAACATTTACTACCTGTGTACGTTTCATCAATTTGACATTAGGCATTTTCGATGATATTGATCAGCCTCTATAAAAACAATTTTCAGGCGTATATGAAATAACAAAACTCTTCAGCATATTGAAAAACATGAAAATGACATAACGTTAAGACAATTTCCTTCTTCCATACATTATGTTTAAAATTTATCATCGATATCAAAGATTCCCTTACATCCTCCAAATCCCAATCTTTGTCCAGGCGGATTATTCTTGATTTAGAATTCAATCGTGTCACAGATAACAAATTTGACAAATATCTGTAGATTCAAATTCGAAAGAAATCATCAGTCCCCTAACAACAGCTCACATAAACTACTCACGATCATTAGTAATAACATAACACTTAAACTTCACACATTGATACATCCCATGAAAATACACTATAAAAACAACATTCGACATGACACAATAACATCACCTTATATATGTCGTAGGCAAAGGTGAGAATCCGGCATTGTGGATAATTCCTAGGCGTTGTAGAGAATGCCCGGCAAAGTAGAAAATGCTTCCGCGAAGGGATCTTCTCACATTGCCTAGGCATTGTCTACAATGCCCAAGCGCGCTCGGGCAAAGTGAGAAACAGACGAATGCGCTGATGTTCACTCACATTAAATGCAGATGAAGCTTGCTAGCGAGCGAGGAGATCTGAAGATCTATTGATATTATTCTATAAAATGAAATTGAGAGGACACAATATTTATCATTACTAACCCATGAATCTTTCATTTATTTATTGCATGCATTTAATTGAGTCCTTGAAAACCGATTCGTCAAAATTCATGGAAGTAAAAAAAGTACAGATGAATCAGGTACAAGCTCATTCATTCGAGCATGTACCTGATTTATGACAACGAGAGCTAAATTTCATCTTGTTTTTGGAGCAGTTACAACGACATGTCCCACACTGGTTTTTCGCTGCTTCGCAATTACACTTTTCCATCCCTTGCCCACCTGTGATTGATTGAATAAATAAATAAACGATTCATGGGTTAGTAATGACGAATATTATGTCCTCTCAATTTTATTTTATAGAATAATATTAATAGATCTTCAGATCTCCTCACTCGCTAGCGAGCTTCATCTGCATTTAATGTGAGTGAACATCAGCGCATTCGTCTGTTTCTCATTTTGCCCGAGCGCGCTTGGGTATTGTAGACAATGCCTAGGCAATGTGAGAAATGACTGGCTTGAACGCAGGCAAAGTAGCGAATCGATCCCTTCGCGGAAGCATTTTCTACTTTGCCGGGGCCTAGGAATTATCCACAATGCCGGATTCTCACCTTTGCCTACGACATATACAATCACAATTCAGAATTTCAAACATAATATAAAATTTATTATTGGAAAATGATCATTGAAATCAAACAATATTCAAATTGAAATCTTTGTTCAGATGTAGATTCTTGATGTGAACTTCGACTATGTTCCAGATGAATTCCGAATTCCACGGTAAAATATAACGAGGACTCGGATACGTTACCATGAAATTAGAATCATTCTAGAACATATTCACTCTTACTTCAGGAATCTACATCTAAGTAATATCAGACGACTAACATATCTTCAAGTGAGCCGACATTACTCTGGCGAATCGTTACACTCTTCGTCAGAGATACGTCATTTCATAAAAGGGTTTGACGCGCTTGGAGATAACGTACAGCCATACAGAGGACAGAACTTTTTCTTGAATCATTGCATTATTGAATAGAAACTAATATATACAAAGTGAGAAATTTCATGACTATGTCAATAATTTCTATATAGACTGACAAACAAACTTGACAGATATCTGCAAATTTTCATACAAAAAAACGTATCAATTCACCATTACAACTTACATAAACTACTCGAAAATCATCGAAAATAGCATAACACTTGAAATTCACACACACACACACACACACACACACACACATTTTATAACAGTCCATAATAAAAAAACATTCAACACGACACAATAACATCACCTCATACGCAATCACAGTCCAATACTTCAGACATAATGAAATGTATCATTGAAAATTATCATCAAAATCAAACAATTCTCAAATTAAAATCGTTGTTCCGATGTAGATTCTTGATATAAACTTCGACTATGTTCCAGATAAATTCCGAATTCCTCAGTAGAATTTAATGAGGACTCGTATACGTGACCATGAGTTTAGAACCATTCTAGAACTTATCCACTCCTACTCCAGAAATCTACATCTAGGTAATATCAGACGACCAACATATCTTCAAGTTAGCCGACATTACTCTGGCGAAATGTTACACTCTCCGTAAGGGATACGTCATTTCATGATAGGGTTTGACGCGCTTGAAGATAACGAACAGCCAAGCAGACCACTGAACTGTGACTCAGATCATTTTCAAATAAAATGAAACCTGATAGTTACAAATTACAAGTCTGCAAGACCCTTTGCAAAAAACTCTATGATGGAAAAAAAATCAAAAATCTAAACTGGTCAGACGGACACGACATTTATCAAGAAAGAAATTGATAATGAGATAACACAGCCACACAAAAAAGAGTTCTGACCTAACTTGCAGACTATCATACCTTCATGTTTTTGGGGTCGCTGAATCGGAATCCGGGGTCAGTTTGGTTCCAGCACGTCGAGATTTTGACAGAATCTCAAAAAACCATGCTTTCACGAAAGTATTCGGAGCTGGTAATCAGGCTATACCAATTTTCCCCTTTATCCATAGATTTTTGAGGTCGCTGAATTCGAATCCGGGGTCAGCTCAGTCCCAGCATATCGAAATTCTGACATAAACCTCAAAAACTCATGATTTTCCGAGAGTACTCGGAGCTGGTAATCAGACCATAGTCATTTTCCCACTATCTCTATGTTTTTGAGGTCGCTGAATCCGAATATGGGGTCATTCTGGTCCAAACATCTCGAAATTCTGACATAACCTCAAAAAAACACAATTGAATACAGATGTTCGGAGCTGGGGATAAGAATAAATGAGCTGCAAGTTTTTCGGGTCGCTGAGTTCAGATTCCGCGGAGAATCAATTCCAGCAAGTGCCTCCATCAGTATAAACTGAATTGATCATAACTCTGTGGTAATTCCCGGGGGTCAGCATGCTCACATAATCTCGAAAAGCTATGCTTTAATGCAAATCATCGGATTTTATCAACGATGTATACGACTTCAATATTTTGTGGCTACCTGAGTCTGAATTTTGAGCCCGTTTGATCTCAGTGAGTCAGTATGTGAATCCAGAAAACTTGAATACTTCGGGTCACAAACAAGAGCTTGAAATTCCATTAGTCAAGTTTGGAATCAGGAAAATGCGTTCAGATCACCTCATAGCCTGCCAGATGCTTTCATCTTTTGCCACTAGGTGGCTACCCAGCCAACCCGCGAGAAGAAAAGACATCTGCACCATTCAAGAGGGCCGAGCAGTACCAGCATCGCCAGTCGACTTTTGTATTTCTGACTACACACATACCCAGTATCCTAATGAACATACAATTCATCATTGCAAAATCAGATATTGATCCCTGTTTTGCGTGCGTCTGCGTCCAGAGCACCTCCCCGTAGTGACGGCGGGCAACGGAGCAAGCCCGTTTTCCGGCTAAGTCCCTGGACCACGGCTTGATGCCGTCATGGCAGACGCACGCAAGTGTTCTACGATGCAGAGGGTCGGATCCTCAGTATCGGCAAATGGCCAAGGTGAGAAAGCGGGCCCGCAGTCGTCGTCACCCAGCGACCGCAGTTCCACATCAGTTGGTGACTTGGCTGATGTGGGATCTAGTGCGACAAGAAAACGATCTGAGAAACTATCGGGATCGCACGATTGTTGAGGCAATCGTGATAGTTCTTGTCTCATATACTCTAAGTTTGAGGTAAAAAATCTGCGAGTGCCGATTGACAAAAACATCTGTGAATTGTACAAAGAGGTCTTCGGTTAAAAATTGAACAGAGTAATAGTTGGGCTCCGTCCATGATTTGCAACACTAGCAAAATCATGCTGTTCCGATACAAGAAGGAGAAGAACAGGAACGCTATAAAATTCTCTGCTCTTGCGATTTGGGGGGAACCTGCGAGCCCAAGAGATGGTTATTTTTGTATCAACAATGTCAAAGGCTAAGATTCTAAGGATGAATATAAAATTGCTTATCGACATGTGCAATCGCTGACTGTTCCGGATATGGTTAGGGGGCGGACATGTAAAACACAGGCCGGAAATGCTGCTGCGAGGAACGAATCAGTAGAATCACATGAAGAGTACTCTTCATCAGAAAATGGAGTTTTTTCCACTGACGCATGACGATGACGTCACGAGTGATGCAGATTTTGAGCCATCTCACGAAGCACCAAAGAAACCATCTTTGATATCTCAGTTCGAACTGAATGACCTCATTAGAGACTTAGGAATTCCGAAAGATGGAGCCGAGCTTCTGGCTTCATTTTTGAAGCAGAAGAATCTCTTAGAATCTGAAACCAAAGCTTCTCTATATCAAGATCGAGATGAAGAGTTACGCAAGTATTTTGTGAAAGATGTGGACTTAGGATTAGTGTATTGTACAAATGTAAAAGGAGTCATTAACGAGTTGAAACCAAATTTCTACGAAGCCTCTGTTTGGCGACTTTTTATAGACTCGTCCAAACGGAGTATCAAGGCAGTCTTACTCCACAATACGGATGTATATGCTCCAGTGCCAATCGCTTATTCAGCAGTAATGAAGGAGCATTATGCCAATTTGAAGATACTCCTAGAAAAAATCAAGTATGCAGAGCATTCATGGCAGATTTGTGGCGATTTAAGAATCATAACGATGCTCCTGGGACAGCAATCAGGGTACACTGAGAACCCATGCTATAAATATTTGTGGGATAACAGAGATAGAGGGAACCATTACAGAAAGACGAAGCACTGGGAGAGAAGGTCCTCATTGATTCCGGGTTCTGCTAACGTCATCAAGGAGTCTTTAGTTGATCCGTCCAAAATCCTTGTTCCTCCTCTACACATTAAACTTGGCCTCATGAAACAATGGGTGAAATCCTCGGACAAAAAAGGTAAATGCTATCAGTATCTCGTACGAAAGTTTCCAGAGATCTCGCAAGAAAAAATCAAGCAAGGAGTTTTTGACGGGCCATGAATCCGCACCATGTTTAGGAAACCGAATTTCGTTGATGTGATGACTCCACTTGAAAAAGCAGCATGGGAGAGTTTCAAGGGTGTATCAAATCAGTTCTTGGGTATTCAAAGAAGCCCACATTAAAGAAGAATTGTCACGAAGATGGTGAAGGATTCCAAGAATTCAGGATCTAATATAAGTCTTAAGCTCCATTCCTTGGATGAGCATCTAGATGAATTTCCAGAGAATTGCAGAGACGTCAGCGAGGAGCAGGGTGAACGTTTCCACCAAGATATCAAGGTTATGGAAACTCGTTATCAAGGGAGATGGGACGAAAACATGATGGCAGATTTTTGGTGGATGATGAAGCGAGACTTACCGAAAGGTAAGAGAAAACGCAAAACTATGCATAGGTCTTCCGAAGATAAGAGGACCCGCTACAACATCAAGAGAGAATAGAGCCCATGTGAGATTTGTGATGGATTTTATCACGAGTGTAGGAGGTTTTGTCATATTTTGGTAAGTCTTGCTTCAGCATCCGACTAAAATCTGCTATTATGTTTTCGTCTTATCTCCGACTTTCCATAACTTTGATATGTTGCTAAAAAGGTACGATCCTGAGTCAAAGACACGACTGGCTGCATCAACTACAGTCTGCTGACGTCATGTCAGATGTCTGATCTGTTCGAGTGGTCCGACTCCAAATTTGAACTCAGCGACCCCCAAAACCTTGAATGTAGTATAGTCAGACTTCCACGTATGATATCTTCTAACGGAGCATGATTTGTGAGGTTATGTCACAATTTTCATCCGTATATTTTCGTTGAATCCTCAATTCCAAGGTGATGTGGCTGAAATGACCAGTTGTTGTGGAATGGGCTCCAGAATCGCACTCCAAAAGGTATAGGACTTGTGTAATACAACCAGCATTGAGGTTCCCAGCTCTGAGGATCTGGACGAGATCACTATTCTTTAAGGTTATATCAGAATCTCGACATGCTGAGACCGAATTGACCCCGGATTCGGATCCAGCTACCCCGAAAATGAAGATAGTGGAAGAGTGACTATGGTCTGATTATCAGCTCCGAGTGCTCTCGTAAAATCATGGACTTTTGAGGTTATGTCAGAATTTTGACATGCTGAGACCAAACTGACCCCGGATTCGGATTCAGCGACCTCAAAAACATAAGGACACTGTGGAAATAAGTGTGATCCGATCACCAGCTCCGAATACTCTTGTCAAATCAATGTGTTTTGAGGTTATGTCAGAATCTTGACATACTGGGACCAAGCTGACCCCAGATTCGGATTCAGCGACCTTAAAAATATAAAGCCATGGGAAAGTTGGTATAGCCTGATTACCAGCTCCGAGTACTTTCGTAAAAGCATGGTTTTTTGAGGTGATGTCAAAATCCCGACGTGCTGGGACCAGAGTGATCCCGGATTCGGATTCAGCGACCCCAAAAACATAAAGGTATGATAGTCTGCAAGTTAGGTCAGAATTTTTTCCTTTTTGTGTGGCTGGGTAATTGATCATGATTCCTTATCATGTATTATCATCATATACAGGGCGTTTCCTTGAATCGAGGTAGAGTCAACAGTTTATGTACGCAAGAATGGGGATCCTCTCGCGTATGCGAGCTCCGGAATTGGCTTGCGCACGCGAGCTTCAGAAGCCTCTCGCGTGAGCGACAGAGTCCGGGGAAGAAGGTGGACTGGGGGCCCGCGCACGCCAGTAGGCACCTCCTGCTCGCGCATAGAATCTCTTCTGTCGATACTTGGTCGGTGCTCGCGTACGCGAGTATGACAATCGTTTGGCACACGCGAAGATCTTTTTCAAACGGGGAATAGCCGGGTGTCTGCGTGTGCAAGGATGAGAATTCACTCGTGTACGCGAGCTCCGGAATTGGCTCGAGTACCGAAAATCGGTATCTCCTCGCGTACGCGACAGATCACGAAAACGGATGCAGACTGGAGGCTCGCGTACGCGAGTATAAGCGAGGTGTAGTCGAGAGTTTGTGTACGCGAGAATGGGAATTCTCTCGTGTACGCGAGCTGCAGAATTGGCTCGCGCACGCAAGCTTCGGGATCCTCTCGCGTACGCGAGTGTCGGCATTCTTTTGGGTACGCGACAGATTCCGAGGGAGAAGGCGGACTGGGGGCCCGCGTACGCGAGTAGGTACCTCCTGCTTGCGCAAAGGATTTCTCCGCTCAATATTCGGTCGGTGCCTGCGTACGCGAGTATGACAATCGTTTGGCGCACGCAAAGATCTTCTCCAAGCGGGGAATAGCCGAGTGTCTGCGTGTGCAAGGATGGAATTCGCTCGCAAACGCGGCAGATCCCGAGGGCGGAGGCAAACTGGGGGCTTGCTAACGCGATCATGAAAATGACCTGACGCACCCGAGGATTTTCTTGAAGCAGTCAACAGAGATACACGCGTTTACAGCTTGAGACGGTCGCCGAGCTTCCCTCGGGCTCACAGTTTTGGTACCTCTGATTTATTTTCAATTTTGAAACGGCTGTATCTCTGCTTCTACTGCACCAAATTCATTCTACTTCGGCTCATTCAAAATGTAACCGTTTCAGCTATCAAACAGGATCAGTGAGTGCTTTCCAAGCACGCGCATGCGCAAGAGACCTCATTCTTCGAATAAAAAAGTGCTTTGAAAAAAATTGGTCGCGTATATGACGATTCGTTGGACTTGGAAAAATTTGGGGAAATGTGTTTCTGATGTGAAATAATTCAACAAACACATTGAAATAGGTTGAATTTCTGTTTCAGGCAGATTTCGGGAAGTGAAATGCATTTTACGCCGTTTTTGACGTTCTGATCGCACTGAATACGTGCCAGGAGCTTATAACTCCCATGGAGAGTCTGAAATTTTCTCCTAACTGGATTTCCATCTGACAAAGTGAAAAAAAAATTTTCGAAAACATTGTGAGGGTACGTCCAAAAATATATTTGACAAAACATGATTTCCGAGTATATCGAGCTCTGAGACCGCGCGGGAGGCTTGAAATGACCTTTCCAAGAAATTGAATGATAGGTTCTTTTATTACCTTTGAGATGCTCTCCTCAACATCGAAATCGGTTGAGCTGGCTAGAAGTTAATAGCAAAATACTGAAGCAAAGTTTCATCTTTCGATTCTTCTTGGGTTTTTTGGTACTACACTAATATACGCCTAACCGACAAGGAAATATTTATTCCGGCTCAATGAAAATTGAGAAAATTGTTTTCCAACATACCGAACCGATAAAAACTTTGGGAAGCAAAAGGAAATTGTCGGAGGGAACCGTCCTGAATCGACGTAGACGGCCTCTTATACAAATGGTCCAGATTTGGGTCTTAGTACTTTGAGAAACAGGTTTCAATTCTCATTGATAGACGAATCGAAAGCGCTAACTCTGCCTAAGAGACATGACTCATTTGTAATAACTCAATGAATTGAGACCTTAGAAATGAATAATTCCAGAAATGACTCATTAAAAATGACTCATCAGAAATGATCCATTAGAAATAACTCACTACAAATGACTCACTGGGGGCATTAGAGGGAATCTTCAACAATCAATGCGTCTCCGGCTGGAACTAGTCGCGCGAATGGCTTGTCGCGTGTCGAAAGAGCGATGAGCTCATCCGAGCCAAACGCATCGGGTCCCCACTCATCGAGGCGCAGCACCAGGGATCAATGGGGGTAGAGCATACTTACGAGAGAGGTTCGTATGAAGGGCAAGGGCATACTCAAACTTTCAAATTGGGCGAGCACCGTTAGATCTATGCATGGGGTCGCTCGTTTGCTGTTCGTCCCGCAATAACCACGTGCATGCGAGCAAACAAGCCCTCACACGCTACCATCCTTCGTCATTCTCTTCTGAGAGCGTCGCAACGTGTTTTCAGGATGGCTGACACACGCAACGAACGCGCGGCTATGTTGCGCGATCGACTATCAAGCGAGTCTTAGAGTATCTCGGTCGTATTATCGCGGTATTTTTCCGGGATTGTAGCGGCACCAAGCACTGCCACAGGAATACGGTACTATAACGGTACTCCATCGGTGCTTGAGCGGAGCCTCGTGAGATATTTTAGCAGCACTCTTGTGGTAGTACTCCGGGACCACAGTGGCACCACGTGAGCACCTGTCTCTTCACTATCTCGGTTGCACTCTCGCGAAACTCTTCCGGGACCGTTGTGGTACCACCCCGGAGCTGTTTCTGCGATGCAGCATGCAGTGCCGTATCGGTACGCCAACAATACTCGGAACCTCAGTAATTTTGCACCCTCGCGGTTTTGCAGCGGCACTACGTCAGATCTGTTTCGGGGCATAGCGTAATTTTGACAGAGCGATTCAATCTGAGATTCATGCGGCTGATGTTCCAGTTGGATTCGACATTTCCGACGAAATCGATTGCAAATTCATCATTCTACATTCGGGACTCGGAATAACGTTCCCTCAAATCAATTTCAAGGTCGAATCTTGCAGGGTTTCATGACAGTCACTAGATTCAAGGGCTATACAGCCGGAGAAAATGATCTGACTCGCCAGATTCTTATGCCATTTGCTTCTTGCACTAATCCACTTGGGACGACTTGGGGCCTGCACACCCGTCTGTTCCATCCGAACCGTATGAGGGATCATGTCCGATTATATGATGGCAAGTTAAATTCAGCTCCGCGCAACGATGCTATGGGGTTCATCATCACCTCTCACTTTTACATCTCGGTCACTGCTTCCCAGATGTTTTCAGACTGCACCTATGCGCGAGGGGCTGTGATATACCTAGTCAGCACATCAGCAACAACGAAAAACCGATAATGCTTCCCGAAACCGCCCTAAGAACATATGAGTGCTGGGAGTGATATAAACATCCTATCACTACCAACCCCATGGCTTCCTGATAGTCCTCGGAGGGTCCTTCGGGATTGCGTCGGTACCGCTTCAGCACTGCTACGTCAAGTGTCGGGATCCTCGTAGGGCTCTCCCTGAGGTGATGTGATACTCCTCGAGCACTCATACAGGATCTCAACGGTGCTATCTCGGAACTGCTTTGAGGAATATCAGGATTTCAGCTATGTTGACTCAATAGTCTTTTCTCAAATTTCACAACTCGCCAAACAGTCATCCGAAATGTGCTGACTTGGTGACACGAGAACAGATAGAGAGTGCAGTCCAGGGGATGCGGGAACACAAGACGGGTCCTAGCGGAGTACCGCTCCACGAACACGAGCCTTTCTCGCAGGCAGTACCGCCGCGGTACCGCAACGGTCCCAGCGTAGTCCCGCAACATTGCAGACATGATGGGGAGGCTCTCTGCTCGATCTGGCGGAGTGTTTATGGGGAACCAACCACGGCCACTCTCTCGATCATGCAAGACTCCCGGCGGAGTCCTCCGAGGCTGCAGTCGAGATACTGAAGAGGTCTCATCTGGGTACCGTTCGAGTATCGTCGTGGTACCACAAACCTTACTCTCCACCTGTGCTGACGTGGTATTATGCCATAGGTCCAGGGGAAAGTTTTAGATAGTGCAGTCAAGCTACTCAAGAGAATCTTTACGGGGACTGGCGGAGTATTACTGCGGTTACGCGAACCATTATTCCAAACAGTGTTGACTGGGTAACTCGAGGACACACGAGTGCCACCATGGTGCAGTCGAGAAAATGGGGAGACGTTTCCCAGGTTCTTGAAGATTACCGCTGGGCTAACACGAACCTCTCTCTCGAACAGTACCGATATGGTACAGCAACGGCCCCGGAGGAGTCCCGCAAGATTGCAGACATGATACTGTGGAGATTCCCTCTTCGTGCTGGGGAGTACTTGAACAAAACCACGGCTACTCCTTTGATCAGGCGAGATTCTGCAAGAAACTTTACGGAACTCCTCGAGACTGCAGTCGACACAGTGATGAGACTCCTTCTGGGTAATTACTCAGTATTGCAGCGTCACCACAAGTCTCACTAGCCGCTGCGGCAACACAAGCCTTTCTCTGGAGCAGTGCCGACATGGTCCCGCAACGGTACCAGCGTAGTCCCGCAACATTGCAGACATGATGAGGAGGCTCTCTGCTCGATCTGGTGAAGTGTTTATGGGGAACCACGGCCACCCTCTCGATCATGCGAGATCCCGCGAGTCTTCCGGCGGGGTTCTCCGAGGCTGCAGTCGAGATGCTGAGGAGATCCTATCTGGGTTTCATTCCAGTATTGTGTCGGTAACACGAACCTCACTGTTTAGCTGTGCTGACGTAGTGTCATTGCATAGGTCGAGGACGAATTTTCAGATAGTGTGGTCAAGCTACTCAAGATAATCTTCACGAGGACTGCGGTCACGTGAACCATTATTCCGAAGAGTGTTGACTGGGTAACTCAAGGACACAGGAGTGACACCATGGTGCAGTCGAGAGACTCAAGAGCCGTTTACCGTGTTCTTGAAGAGTACCGCTGGGGTAACACGAGGCTTTGTTTTGAACAGTGCCGACATAGTCCCGGAGGAGTCCCGCAACATTGCAGACATGATACTGTGTGGTTTCCCTCTTCGTGCTGGCGGAGTACTTGAACAAAACCACAGCTGCTCACTTGATCAGGCAAGATCCCGCAAGGACTTCGGCAGAACCCTTCGAGACTGCAGTCGAAACAGTGATGAGACTCTTTCTTGGTACTTTTTCAGTATCGCAGCGATACCACAAGTCTCTTTAACTGCTGCGGCGACACAAGCTTTACTCTGGAACAGTGCCGACATGGTTTTCCAACAGTCCCGGAGAAGTCCCGCAAGAGTAGAGTCGGAGTTGTTGTCTTACTACTTCCTGGCACTGGCGGAGGATCGTTGCTGTTACGCAAACCATTATTCCGAAAAGCGCTAACGCGGTGACTCGGGGAGAGCGGATTACTGCAAAACTGCAGTCCAGAGACTGCGGAAGTACATGACGGGTTCTGGCAGACTATCCCGACACAAACACGAGCCTTTCTCGCGGGGGGTACCGACGCGGTACCGCAACGGTTCTAGCGTAGTCACGCAACATTGCAGACATGATAGGGAGGCCCCCTGCTCGGGCTCGCGGAGTACGAATAGGGAACCACGGCCACTCTCTCGATCTTGCGAGATCCCGCGAGTCTTCCGGTGGGGTCCTCCAAAGCTGCAGTCGAGATGCTGAGGAGATCCCATCTGGGTACCGTTCCAGTATCGTGTCGGTACCACGAACCTCATTCTACAGCTGTGCTGACGTAGTGTCATCGCATAGGTCGAGGACAAAGTTTCGCTGTTTCTCCCTCTCCTTTTCCAATTGTATGTAATTCAGAAAAGAACAAAAGGCATGCCTAGGATATAGCCCGCTCTCACATTTCACCCCTGCATGACCCGAGGTCAGAATAGACCTAGATGATTGATGCCCCATCGCGATAAACACCCAGCGCCCTTGAAAAATGTATCACGTGGTCTCACCTCTCATCCACATCACTGCATGAGATTAAACGAACAATTCTGAGGATGATACTCGCGTCGCGAGCTTAGTTACATAAAAAATTCAGAGGTTTTGCATCATTAGTAGCACTGTGAAGTTTTACCTTGAGTTTCAACTCTTTCGCTTCAGCCACATGGGAAACCTGTGAACGCAACGTGAGAGCACCCCTGGCGATGCATAATACGTGGGTGCTTTCGCGGAAAGTGGGATCCTTGGGGCCGAAAATGTCCATAGGTGCAATTTGGATAAAAAAGAAAAATTCAGCCCCAAGTGAGTTTCCGGTAGTTAATAAAATCAATTTGAGCATCAGAAACAAGTATCCAGAGTTACGCAGGCCGAGGCGAATCTCAGGAAAAATTTCGGTATGTTTTAAAGGAGTTGAGAGGGGCGGAATTGACATTTCACCTCAAACATGCTGCTATGGCTCGGAAACTTAATCTTGGATCATTTTTCGGTGATATGTCACCAAATTCTACAAAAAAATGCGCTTTGCCAATCGATGGAGTTTACAGGGTAGCGACACACCAGGGGCTCGGAATTGACCGAAAATTTTGAATGCGAGTTGTAGAACCCGTTCAAACTGCCCGCTACTGCACGGATTCGATTATAGAACTGTTCTGTCGCAATCATTCAAGCCTTTGTAATGTTTTGATGAATACTTGGCCGGTAATGAGGGCCATGGTAAAGATCAGGACGTTTGCCACAGTTACTGGTGCTGTATCAGTACTTTTGATGCAAATATCTGGACAAAACGTCGCTTGCCCATAAGAAAGCTGAATTTCGATTTTTGACTCGCAAAATGGCGGAATGTATCACTCCAAGGTATAGGTATTTGAAATAAGACTGGGCATAGGTGTTAGTAACGTTGAATAGGTCCAGTATCGGTTTTTTAAGGCGAAGATTGTATTCCGGACAGGGGACGGAATTGACATTTTGGCCGTTAATTTTTTGATATAGACAAAACGGAGGCATCAAAAATTACTCGAAAATCGAACACAAATTTGAGTATCGATGGAATACACACCAGTAGATTTTTACCGTGACAACTGAAAGACGCGGAGGTTTGCGCGAACCTCGGACGCCGAAAAATTCCACTCTCGCGGAATCTTGCATACTTATAGATATAATGGAGAAACCTCGTTCAAGTAAGTTTATTGGTTAGCGACACGTTGCTAAAATATTGTTTCGTCAATATGCGATCGAAATTTCCTTCTCACGGAACCTTAACAATTATGACTGGTTCGGGGAAGAAGAATGCTCAAATGGCTTGACATATCTCGTTTCTGTGAGCGTAAAGATAAATATTTTTGTCTCCGCGCAAAAAAAATTGAATTTACAGTTTCTCAAAGTCCCTCCAGAACTCGCGTTTCGAATCTCGCTCAATCCCTGGGCTCACGCAACCGGACATACTCGCTTGATTCGATGCGCATGGTGTAGTATTACAACCCAGGCGCGCGGAAAGATGCGTCGCAGACACGCTTACCATTTCAAAAACAGGCAATCTGTCTGCACTGCAGCGTCGAGTTTTTATCTTTTCGACGAGAGCTGTATTCGCTTTCCTTATCCTCGCTGCCGTTTTTTGACTCGCCTACTCTGTCGTGCTTCCGAAACATCATCAAGACTAGGGCTACTCGTACTCAAATCTGCTCTCATCATTTTTCGAACTATTGTGGCTTTTCTGAATCGATCCCCTAACGAGATAATACACTGCATCTATACTATGACCTACCGCAAATTCTATATCTTCTCATACATTTCTAGCACCAATTGTCCTTTTCTATCACCCTATTCAAATGATAGTCAGCGAAAGCGAATGCCATGAATAACGATACACAATAACACCGAGTGAATTGAAAAGGGAATGATTCAACCTTACACACAAATTTGTAATTATTCGAAATGACTTAGTATTGATTTTCTAAATTTCGTAATTTAACTTCCTGATCCATCTCATGAAATGATTCTACTATTTCTTGGTGCCATTGAGTTTGTCCCGAAAGGCAGACATTTTTTTCTAAAACCGGTAAGGCCAGCGTATTATCAGCACCATTTGATAATGCGGTGTCTACACTTCTCTTGAATTTTCAACAACTACAACTTCGCGCAAAGAATTCGCGCCATTGGGGGAGGGTCGTTGCGGTAAACTACTCGGACCTGCAATAGTGGACATGGCCCGGATCGTCCGTTGTTTGGAAGCTGCAATCGCTTGCGCTCCACCCTGTCATGTTCGTCGACAAACGCGAGCGGAATTGTTATAGTCTCAGCTAGAGACTCTATTTTGTCCATCAATGATCTCACTACGCAGGCAGATCACTTGCCTGTCAATCGCCGCAGTAAGTAAATAACGAACACCTGTCGCCTCAGTTACAACGTCCTCTTAGTTCACGTTGTATTACGAGTGCTCATTGGTAAGACGCATGACTTTCTGTGCAACAGCAGGTAATACAGGATGATGCCCATTTTTGATCCCCCAACGGAAACTTTGGGACTTGTGCTCGGCCGAAATAGCGAAATAATTTTGGGGATCGTAGATGTAAACGTCACAATGCACGTGTAATGCGATTTTGGACGCGATCTCTTTCCGTACACGTATGGACTTGCGTGTAAACTCCTTTGCAATAGCACGTTGTGCCGCACCAATGACATCATAGCACGGAGCCAAGGCCCAGTCGCGTACCTCTATCCCACCTATATCTATCTTTTCAATGGTTTCTTTCGAAAGGTAGGAATACAAGGAGTCGATCATCGAAACCACAAAATAAATGAACGAGCTTTGAAAAGCTTATATTATTAATTCAACCAAGGATTTCACCCACTAGGTCAAAGTTTATTGTATGACGAATGCCTAGTAATATCAGCGTATATTTGAAAGTAATATACCCACTGCAAAAATTGATCGATACATAAGTACTGACACAAGTAACATGTATTCAAAAAGGAAATACTTTGCATTAAGGGCAAGCACAAATCTTCCAAACTGCAGAACATAAGGTTGTAATTCTTCGAGGATAGCTTGAGTCAGTTAGATTGCACGTTACTTATACAGCTACTAGAACTTGAGAACGCGCGCGTTGCGCACGAGAGGTTTATTCGCAATAAGCAGGATTCATTTCATAAATATGCATTTTTAATGGTGAGAGAAAAGATATTGAGAATCTAAAACTCGAATTGATTTGCGGACTTTACTCGCAACGCAAAGATCAATACATTTTTATTAGAGCTCATATCAAAAGAGAATTTGTCTATTTCTCAGAGGTCTCATTCCCGTACTAAATGAGGAGGCCGTGAGAATTCGAGGCGACGTGTTATTGGAGCGCCTGCGTCTCACGGCAACGTCGCCCGATACGCATAGAATGAGAACCAGCCATGAATGCGTACAACGTAAGCGCGGAAATTTCTCTGATGAACGTCTGGTATAACGGCAACGTTCTCGAACAAAACTAATTTCTTCAATTTGGGACTCTCAATTATAATGCAGATATTTTCGGAGATCAATCCGCTCATGTATTCATCTAACATGCGAGGTCGTCTGGAGGTGGAGGAATTTTATGAGCAAGAAATTCAAATGTAGTGACCTAATAACGAGTGTTATTCATGAAGCGCGAATTAGGAATGTTTATCGAAGAAAAAAAATGAAAGAGAAAGAGAAGAAAAAAAATAGTGCTTCTATATGCGCGAGTTCGATGCAATAGTCCGAGAGAAGGAAAAATTGATATTATTAGTAGCTTTTTATTCCAATGAAAACTTTTTTTATAGATAAGTACTAGGAGAATATTTTATAAGTGCCTCGGCTTTATTAATTTCTAAAGCGTCTGCAATATTGATAATGGAACTGTCCTTTCCCTCCCCATTTACTTTTTCTGAAAAGTATAACTTGGCGAGTATGAGTTTTCCAACCAAAACTTCATTCCTACATACTGACTCTCAGTAGACGCACAGGAACTACACATACGACACGATATACATAGATGCGCAAAATTGTAAGAGATAGGCTATTTTTGAAACAGGCCAGACCGTCATTTCAATTCTTGAAAACAATGAGATCAGATGGAAT
>JAPYYZ010001422.1:0-17387 GCA_030522705.1 Eretmocerus eremicus
AGGAAGCCGTCGTGGCGGCACTCGGCGCAAAGCACGCTGGAAGTATCACTGCCAGAACCATACGTCCTGGATACAGGGGGACTCAGGTCGCGGTGATTACAGTCCCAGCGGAGTTAGCCCAAGGCCTGCTGAGCAAGGGGGAAATCCGAGTGGATTTCGTCATTGCTCGGAGTCGCGAGGAAGGTGGCATCCCGAGGTGCTACAATTGCCTCCAATATGGCCACTTGTCTGCGAGGTGTGACAAGCCGCAGGAGCGCCGATCGAAGCGATGCTCCAGCTGTGGAGAGAAAGGCCATATAGCGCTCAACTGCAAAGTGAAGGAGCCAAAGTGCCTCAGCTGTGAAACCCTGAAGCTGGACAGCAACCATGGGTCAGGGGGGCAGTGCTGCACTGCTCATCAACAGGCAAAAGCGGCGGGCAGGCGCCAAACCAAGCGCAAAAATGGTTGAGTTCCTATAGGCAAATCTCCAAAGAAGCAGAGACGCCCACGATCTCCTCGAGACAGAAGCTACGAGACTGGGAGTGGACGTCCTGATCATCTCGGAGCAGAATCTTAGGCAGGAGAGTGCCAGGATGATACAAGACCTGCGGAGTGGGGCGGCCGTCCAAATCTGGAATGCTTCGCTCACCGACACCGAGAGACCAACCAGGGGGAACGGCTTCGCTCGCAGAGTTATCGGCGACGTTGCGGTGTATAGTTGTTACTACTCACCCAACTCGTCGATACATGAATTCCGAAGCGAATTGGAAGAGCTCGAGGATAGCCTGAAGCAAAGGAAGGGGCTTCTGGTGGTGGCCGGAGACTTCAATGCCAAGTCCACGACCTGGAGCGGATGGCCCGAGGATGAGCGTGGCATCGCAGTAGCGGTGACCATGGCTCACCTACACATGGTCCTGCTCAACCAAGTGGGACAAGCGACATGGCACCGAGAGGCAACTTCATCTTCCTCTGTGCTAGACCTGACCTTCGTCAGCTGAGGACTTGCCCGAAGAGTTACGGCGTGCGAAGTTCTTGACTCAAAGACACTGAGCGATCACCAGCATATCAATTTTCGGATAGACGGGGGGAGGAAAGATAGGAACGCCCGGCCTATGGTGGAATGGCAAATTCGTAAACTTGACGAAGAGCGGTTTGAGACCGTGATCTCAGAGGCATTGGACTTTGAGGATCGACTCTCACCTGCCGACACTGTAGACAGCGTCACTAGAGCCATCACGCGAGCTTGAGATGCCACCATGCCGAGGAGGAAGCATTCCCGCTCCCAAAAGGAGCAGGTCTACTGGTGGAGCGAGGAAATAGCGAGCCTCCGGCGCAACGTCAAAGCCACGAGGAGACAAGCGAAGAGGGCACGGAAACGTGGACTCGCGTCAGTGGAAGCCGTTAAAGAAGCACACAGAGTGGCGAAGAAACTGCTCCGAAATGCCATCCGCAGGAGCAAGCAGGAATGCAGAGAGGACGGGTGCAACATGGTCAACAGCGACCCGTGGGGTACGCCGTACAGGGTCGTTATGAGCAAGCTACGCTGACAAGAGGGGAGATCTGCACCAACGGACAGGGCGACAGTGATGAAGATAGCTAGAGCTCTCTACCCAGGAGGAGAGCCCAGGCTCACTTTCCCCACTAGAGTCTCCAAAGCTGTACCTCTTTTTGACAAGGGAGAGCTGAGGCTTGCCGCGGGCATAGCCCAAGGCTCTGTCTCTGGCCCATTCGAATGGAACACCCAATACGACGACTTCCTCGCTCTGAACCTTCCGGACGGGGCGGAATTAATTGGGTTTGCGGACGACGCTGCATTACTTGTTGTCGCAAAAACCGCGTGGGAAGTCGAATGTATTGGCAACGAGGCACTCTACCGCGTTGGCCAGTGGTTCCCGGATAACCACCCTGAGCTGGCCAAGCAAAAATGCGAAGGGATGCTAGTGACAAAAAGGAGAAGTTTGATACCCAACGTAGCCAGGTGGATTGATCGGCCCCATGGAGAGTTGGACTATTGGCTGACGCAGGCGATAAGCGGGCATGGCTGCTTCGGGGAGTACCTGGAGCGGTTTCAGAAGAGGGAAACTTCAGAAGAGGGAAACTCCGGTCCGCCAGTTGTGTGGGGCCGACTGGGACGACGCGGAACACGCATCCTCCCAGTGCGGAATACGTGTACAGAGAGAGCGGAGATGATGGTTTGGCTCGGAGCTCAGCTGATACCTGAGACCCTCGTTCCAACCATGCTCCACAATAAAGCGACGTGGGTTAAGATCGCCGACTTCATCAAGACGGCGATCGTCCGAAAAGAAGAGCGCGAACGGGCATTGCAGCGCCAGGCAAGGGGCTCTGCATTCCTAACACCGATGAACCGTGGAGTGATCAACACCGGACTACCTGGAGAGGAGAAAGAGGAGCTGGAGATCCAGGAAGACACGTTTCGGTAGCGCGTGACGCTCCTCCCACCCTGAAGTAATGCGGAGGCGGTTCCAGGGTGGGTTGGTTATGACATGGTGGATGTGACCCCAAGTAGTGTGGAGGTTGAGGCGGTGCCGTGCTCTGTGCGATCCCAGAGGGGCAACCCGTAACAACGTTTGCGAGCAGTTTCACCTCATTGACTACCATGAGAAAAAAAGAAAAAAGATACCTTTCCTGTGAAAGATGCTGTGAGCGAAAGAAGAGTTGAAGATGTGTACGATAATCGCTTGAGGATGGAAGAGCCTTCGCGATCACGCACTGAGGAATTCTGTCCACCCCACGAGACTGCGAGGAAGAATGTTCGATTGCAAAGAAGACTTCTGCGAAATTTGTGGACTTGAACTTGAGGCCCTCCTCTGAGGCCAATATGATCTCGTCCATCGCGTCTCCGAGATCCTCATCTGTTACTGGTATTGATATTAACACGAGTAACACGACAATTAACTTTCTCATTCAAATTAGAGTCCCGAAACGTAAAATAACGAAATGATAAGGATAATATTTTCGTTATCCAAAAATAACGTGAATGAAGAGTGAATTGAGGAGCGAACCCTGCTTATTTCACATCTCTCACACATTTTTTGAGAGAATGTTCCGAGTTCAAAAGGTCGTCAAGTATGTAGCAACTTTTTTCAAAAGCACTTTGTTACTCAGAAAATGAGGTCTACTGCACATGCGAATGCTTGCAGAGTACTACGAATAATCTTGTTCGACAGTGATGGAGGCTACCTTGAAGAAGAGTCCAAGTAAGGTCGATTTGATGCAGTAAGATCGGAGATACAGCCGTTTCAAAATTCGAAAAAATCCAAGGTACCAAAACCGCGAGCCCTGAGAGGGCTCAATGACACTCCCGGGCTTAAGACGCGGGTACCTTCGGTTCTACTGCATCAAACTGACTCCAGCGTAGTTAATTTTGACGGTAATCGTATCAGCTATCAGATAGGGGGATTTTCAAGCCTCAGGGAACACGAACATGCGCGGGGATGTCACATTTTACAGATGAGGATTGAATCGTCATTAGTTATAGCTCGTTATGAGTAAGTTTAATGCGCGTGTTCGTGTCGCTCTATTCGGAAGTTGATACGATCATCATCATAATGAGCCGAACTGGAGTCAATTTGATGCAGTAGAACCGGAGATACACGCGTTTGAAGCGTGGAAGCGTCATCGAGCCCTCCCAGGGCTCACAGTTTCGGTACCTTCGATTTTTTCAAATTTTAATACGGCTGCATCTCTGATTTTAGTCCATCGAATCAACTCTCCCTGGAATTATTTTGGAGATAACCGTTTCAGCTAACGAACAAAATCATTCGCAGTGCTCTGCAAGTATGCGCATGCGCTGTAGACCTCATTTTCTGAATGAAAGAAAGCTGTTAAGAGAAGCTGCTACGTATTTGACTTTTTGGATTCGGAAAGATTCTTGAAAAATGTGTCTTGGATGTGGAATGATTCAACAAACACATTCAGGGAAGTTACAAAACCGTTTGAGGGAGATTCCGGAGGAAAATGCATTTCCTGCGCCTTTTGACTTCTTAATCGCACTAGGATACGTGCCAGAGGCACATGACGCTCACGAAGGATGTGGAAGGGATTCCCAGCTTGATTTCCATCTCACGAAGTCAAAATTTTTTTGAAAATTTCTTGAGATACGGTCAGGAAAGGTAATTGGCATGGCATGATTTTCGGCCTTTTTGAATTCTGAAGTCATGGAGAGAGCTCGAAAATTTTTTCTAATGAAGTACATGATGAGTTTCTCAATCCTATCCAGATGCGTTTTCAAATATTTGAATCGGTCGAATTGGATGGATGTTCCCAGAAAAATACCGGAGCGAAGTTTCATCTTGGGATTTTATCGGATCTTTCGGTAGAATCATTAATGTACGCCAACTGACACAAAAAATTGTTGCAAATCAATAAATATTGAAGAAATTGTTTTTCAGTATATCAAACCGATGAAGAAACTTTCGGAGGCGAATGGAAAAGACCGAGAGAAAATCATTCGAAATTGACGTGGATGGCGTCACCTATAAAATACTATGAGATATTTTCATGGCTGCAAGAGTTCATGTTTTCGATACGGAATGATTTTCAGGAATGTTCGAAGTACCCCAGCATCGGCGACTCATGATAGGATTGGATTATTCTCCTTATAGTTGTTAATATCAGAGTGAATGTAAACGCTTACCCTAACGAGGGACTTTTCGCTAGCTCCAGGCCTGAAGCTAGCGAAAACATCGATATCTCAATCAGGATTGAGGTTAGAGGAATTTATGGAATGGAATCTGGAGCAATGAAATGAGCAATAGAAGATGAGCCCTCAAACGTTGAAATCAGCTTATAAGGACCGGAGCGATGATTGTTTTCGCTAGCTTCAGGCCTGTGAACCTCGATATCTCGACCGGGATTGAGATTAGAAAAATTTTCGGAATGGCATCTGGAGCAATGGATTGAGCAATAGAAGATGAGCCCTCAAACGTTACGATCGGTTCATTAGGACCGGAGCAATACATGTTTTCGCTAGCTTCAGGCCTGGAGCTAGCGAAAACATCGAAGTATCGACCGAGATTGAGGTTAGGAAAATTCTTGAAACGGCATCTGGATCAATAAATTGAGCAATAAAAGATAAGCCTACATACGTTACGATCGCTCCAGTAGAACCAGAGCAATCTATGTTTTCGCTAGCTTCAGGACCTGAAGCTAGCGAAAACATGCACATCTCCTACGGGTGTGGAGCAATGAATTTTTTATTGCGGCAATGAATTAGCAATAGAAAAGCAATGAAAAATGGCGTAGTCGGTTTGTGATTGTGCTCGACTACCTGGGCCAGCTCCAGGACCCCGTCCGTGGCATTGCAGTATATAGCTGCTACTACTCTCCCAGCTGTACCATGGAGAAGATCATGCGAGAACTCAATGCCCTGGAGGAGAGCGAAAAATGCAGTCGCAAGCCAGTATTTGTAGCTGGGAACTCCATCTCCAAGTCACCATCCTGAAGTAGAGGTCTTCGCAACGCGAGAAGCACAGTACTCAGCGACCTCATGGCTGCCCTCGGGCTGGTCTTGATCAATGGGACGGGACGGGAGACCTTTCACCGCGAGGACTATTCGCCAGTGCTCGATCTGACATTCATCAGTCCTGCGCTGATGAGGCGCAACTCCGGGTGGGAGATCCTTGACACAGAGAGGCTGAGCGACCACCGCAACATCCAGTGAAGGATCGGCGGAGGACGCAGGACAACCCGAGCACCGCCCCCAGCTGGATGGCAGATCAAGAAACTCGATCAAGGGAAGTTCTGCGAAGCGGTTCTCCTCTCACCAGACATCATGTCAGCGGACTCAATCCCAGAAGAGGCGGTTGCTGCCGTGACAGATCTGATCACATCGGCCTGCGATGCAGCCATGCCTCGGAGGAAGCACCCGCTCAGAGGACGTAAGGAACAATATTGGTGGATACCAGAAATCGGATATCTCCCGAGAGTCTCAAACGCGGAGCGCAGGCTAGCCCAACGATCGCCGAGGAGAAGACTTTCCACAGCATTGTCCGACCAAAAAGTTCACAAGAGAGCGAGAAAAGCTCTTCGAGATGCTATTTGTCAGAGCAAGGAGAGATGCTGGCAGGGGCTCTGTAACCTCGTGAACGGAGACCCCTGGGTAACAACGTACCAAATCGCCATGATGAAGCTGCGCTCACAGAAGGGCAGCTCAGCCCCCATCGACGAAGACTCGCTACTCAGCATCTTAGCCGCTTAGCAGCACGTCCCGACGTTGTTCCCCAGTGGGGAACCCAGAACGCAGTTCCCGGACCCAGTCGCAGAAGACATGCCTGCATTCGATGAGGCCGAGCTGCGCCTTGCTGCCAAGCGGCTGGCAAATGGCAAGTCTCCGGGTTTGGACGATATCCCCAACAAGGTGTTGAAGCTGACGATCGAGACAAGGCCGGAGATGATTCTTGCTCTTTTCAATGAGTGTCTGCAGGCTGGGGCTTTTCCGGCTCCATGGAAGCGGCAGAAACTTGTTCTCATCTCAAAGGGCGAGGAGAGCGACCCAATGATCCTGTCATCACACAGATGACTGGGCGTGCTTGGCAACCTCGAGAAACTCTACGAGCGGATGGTGCTTAACCGACTCGAAGCCGCATACGAAGGAAAAGAAGGAATGGCACGAATGCCATTTGGCTTCCGGAAAGGTCCCAGCACGCTTCATGCAGTAGGAGTCGTGAAAAACGCGATTGAGGGAGCGGCGGATATGCAGCCATACCCGGTCGGCTTCTGCGCCGTCATACTGCTAGACGTGGAGAACGCGTCTAACTCTGCCAGCTGGGAACGTATGTGCGGAGCGCTCAGGGGGCAAGTACCGGGATACCTCTCAGCCGTCCTGAGCGATTATTTCCGCGACAGGAGAGTGGTTTTCGAAACGGACGGAGGGAAGAAAGAAATTGAGCTGGCAGCCGGCGTAGCCCAAGGATCGGTATCGGGACCCTTCGACTGGAACGCCCAGTACGACGGAGTCCTGAACCTCGACCTCCCTGGGGACGTGACACTGGTCGGCTTCGCTGATGACATCGCCCTAGTCGTCGTCGCTGCCGACTCAACGGCACTTCGAACTACAGCGGACAAGTCGCTGAAATTGGTCCGGGCGACAATGGCCCACAGATTCTTGGAACTGGCCATCCCGGAATGCGAAGCGATTGTAGCCACCAGGAGCAGGGTCTACAAGACTGCAACATTTTCAGAGTCGAGCAGGACATCCCGATTGAGGATGCGGTTAAATACCTCGAAGAATGGCTGGACGACGCCGGGACGTACAAGTGACACGTTCATGTGGCTGCGCTTATAACAGAGAAGACGGGCGCCGCCACAGAGAGAAAAAGGATGTCTTCTATGTTCAAAACTTCAAAAGACGAGTGAGACTGAAGATATCCTCACGATTCAAAGTGGAAATGAAAGCTGAGCTCAATGCGCTTTGAGGAAAACTATGGAAACCCATCGAAAACTGGATGATCTTCCTGGGAAACTCGTTTGAAAGAAAAAAGAGTACAAGAATAGTCAATTTTGGCGACTGATACATTCGGTCGCAGTGACCAATTCTTCTGTGCCACAACGGGACAAGTTTTCTTATGATACGGGGAGCCTGAGCTATCCAACGAGCTTCTTGAAATTTCGCGTGGCAGACCGCGACTGGAGATCTGGAGTCTTGAAGTCGAGAATATAATCACACTCCGTAGTAAAATCCTTGAGATGCATGAATGACGCATACTAATCATGTCACGCCAGGACTAAACCTCTTTTAACACCTTCCTCAATCAAAAACCTGGCATTCGCACCCAGGAAGAGCATCGCAACGAGACCTCAAGAATTTTCGCGTAGATTTCGAGCCGCAAAGTCGCTATTTTTGACTCGTGATCGAGACGAGTTCGCTATAATCCATCAGATTCGATGCAGAGAGTTGTTTGTGCGAGAACCAAACGTCCCCCGACACCTTCCTCCATCGAATACCTGTCATTTGCCTACGGGAAGAGCATCGCAAAGAGACCTCAAAATCTTCGCGTAGATTCCGAGCCGCAAAGTCTCTATTTTGGACTGGTGATCGAGACGAGTTCGCTATAATCCATCAGATACGAAGCGGAAAGTTGTTTGTGCCAGCACCAAACAATCCTCAACACCTTCCTTCATAGGATACCTGTCATTTGCGCCCAGAAAGAGCATCGCAAGGAGACCTCGGAGAAATTTGCGCATAGATTCTGAGCCGCAAAGTTGCCATTTTCGACTGATGATCGCGACGAATTCGCTACAATCCATCGGATACGACCCGGAAAAATGTTTGTGCCAGCACCAAACCTTTCCTAACACCTTGCTCCATCGAATATTCGTCATTTGCGCTCAGGAAAAGCATCACAAGGAGACCTCAAGAATTTTTGCGTAGATTTCGAGCCGCGGGGCTCAGTTAGGGGAGGTTTGGTGCTGGCACAAACAACTTCCCGCATCGAATCTGATGGATTATAGCGAAATCGTCTCGATTACCAGACAAGAATAGCGACTTCGCGGCTCGAAATCTACGCGAAAATTTCTGAGGTCTCCTTGCGATGCTCTTCCTGGTCGCAAATGACAGGTATTCGATGTAAAAAGGTGTGAGGGGAAGTTTGGTGCTGGCACAAACAACTTCCCGCATTGAATCTGATCAATCATAGCGAATTCGTCTCGATCACCAGTCAAAACTAGCGACTTCGCGGCTGGAAATCTACGCAAAAATTTCCGAGGTCTCGTTGCGATGCTCTTCCCGGGCGCAAATGAGAGGTATTCGATGAGGGAAGATGTTAAAAGAGGTTCGGTCTTGGCACAACATGATTAATATGCGTCACTCATGTATCTCAAGGTTATTACCACAGAGTGTGATTATATTCTCGACTTCAAACTTCAGATCTCCAGTCGCGGTCGGCCTGGCGGAATTTCGAGAAGCTTGTTGGATAGCTCAGGCTCCCCCAATAATAGGAAAACTTGTCCCGTTGTGGCACAGAAGGATGAGTCACTCAGACCGAATCCATCAGTCGCCGAAATCGACTTCTTTCGTGCTCTCTTTCCTTCCAAACGAGTTTTCCGGGAAGGTAATCCAGTTTCCCATGGGTCTCTATAGTTTCCCTCGAAGCGCATTGAGCTCAGCTTTCATTTCCATTTTGAATCGTGAAGATATCTTCAGTCTCACTCGACTTCTGAAGTTTTGAACATAGAAGACATACTTTCCCTCTCTGTGCGCCCGAGAGGAACGGGAGCGAGGTCTACACGCATTACACATAGAAATACACTACACACATCCCCTACGCCGCACAGTGGGAGATTATGAAAACCCCATTTCAAAATCAGATATTTCGGGAACGGAAAGAGGTACAGATTCGATTCTTTTTGGAAATGGAAGGTTTATTCGAGCGCCATACGAGAAAAGTGGACCCGAGTGTGGAAAATTCCTCGGGCTATAGTTTTTCAATCCAAAATTTGGATTTTTTTGGATTTCCGTCCGCCATTTTGGGTCCGCTCTCTTGTTTTTCCAAAATCTGACTACGGATTATTATCCAACAGGCATCAAAACTTGCGTGTGAGGCTTGAACCGGATCCAGAAGCTGACTCATTCCAGCGAGATCTGATAAGTATCTCAAATCCGGGGAAGACCTTGTCGTTCCCAAGATTTTCCGGAAAATCCGAGAAATTTTCCACACTCGGGTCCACTTTTCTCGTATGGCGCTTGAATGGACCTTCCATTCCCAAAAAGAATCGAATTCGTACCTCTTTCCGTTCCCGAAATATCTGATTCTGGAATGGGATTTTTCAAAATCTCCCACTGTGCGCTGGAGGGCGAGGAGACGTGCTCTCTAGATCGGCTACCCTGGCACCTAGGGGTTTGGAGATGTCGCAAACGACTCTTGAGGATGCCAGGCGCCCTCCCCGAGTAACTAGCCTTGCCGTAGCACGCGGGACTCTGCTGCGAATGACCGTTATTCCCCTCACTGCTCGTGGAACGAAATGGAATCCTTTCCAAAACGAACAACCGAGGTGGTTATGGAAGATGTCGAGAAGGGAGACGGCATAACGAGTGCTAGAGTGTAGCCGGTACAGCGTAGGAGAGGACGGGTAGAAAAGGCGGAGAACGTACCTCAGAAGTTGAGGCTGTGTAAAGGGGCACGACCGAATGCAGTCATTTTGAAACAGGAAGGTTAGACCACCATGTTCGCGGACGCCGTCGAGCTGGTCAAGACGTGGGTCAGTAAGGAGCAATTCGAAGCCAAGATTAGCAAGATTGAGCAAACCAAAACAGGGGAGATCCCAATCGAACTCTCAGAAGGAGTGAAGCCAAGCAAAGTGGGATCCGCTTTCGCATGTACGCTTGGGGACACAGTTGCTACGCATACCCTGCAACAAACAGAGATCCTGGACGTCCGCGATAACGACGTGGACACGATCACGAGAGAGGTCGCCGAGGCCTGCACGGCAGCCCTTACTGACACCAACCCGGACAAAGAGGTGATCGTCAAGGCTCTAAGACCCGCATTTGGAGGCACCCAGCTCGCATTTGTGACCCTGCCAAGAGCGCCGGCGCAAATCTCACTGAGGCGCGGCGAGATCCGGATCGGCTGGGTCATCACTAAGATACGCGAGCGCGAGATGGTTTCGAGATACTACGATTGCCTGGGCTGCGGGCACTTTGCCTCTGACTGCAAGCGAGAGAAGTCAGCGAGGCCCTTTTTCAAGTGCGGGGAAGACCTAGCCGCAGCATGCACACAAACACCAAGGTGTGTGCAGTGCCAGAAACTCGGTAAGAAAGCTGACCAGATACCTACGATAGCCAGCTGCATGGCTTACCAGCGCGCAGTAGGTTAAGAGAGAGCGGATCGCAGAAACTGGAATCAGGGCTGATGCTCAAGAGTTTCATAGAGACAATGCCGGAACAGCTCCAGCGATTGACCACTCCAAAGAGTAAAGGAGGCTCTGTTTCGGGTTAGTGAAGAGTGATTCCGTCACCAGCAACATCAGCCCACGAGGAGAAGAGAAGGAAAGCTTCTGGGAGCAGAATAGCTGGACCTCGGATGAATAGGGTTAGTATCCTACAACCCGTGGCTTACGCCTCGCTCCATCACGAACAAAACTAGCCAGGCGGATGATGCCGAACAAAGGTGGAAGACAGAGCGGAAAACAGAGTCGAGAAGGTAGAAAAGGTGCCTCAAAATCCGAAGCCGAGAGTCAGGGCACGACCGGACGCGGTAGCCCTGAAATAAAGAGATGACACCGTGACGTTTACGGACCCCGCTGAGCAGTGCAAGGCGCGGGTGGTTGAGGAGCGAGTAAGTGTCAAAATCTGCAAGATTAGGCAACTCTTTGAGGATACTCACGCACTGGCATAATTTTCTCTGGATCCAAGCGCAGGCCCTGTGCATCCAGAATGAATCCCAGATAGTCCACCTCGCTACAATATACCTGGCATTCCTTAGGGTTAACCTTGAGTCCCGCAATGCTGAAGTGACCAACTCTAAGAACTTGACATATTCCTCGTAGGTTTCCGTTACGATGATGATATCATCGAGATAGCAGAAGGCGTACGGTTCGAGCTCAAGCGGTACCAATCCGTCAATCATCCTTTGGGAAGTGGCCGGGGTGTTGCGTAGGCCAAATGGCATCCGCAGCCAATGTCACATGCCCAGAACAGAGAAGGCCGTGGACATTTTGCTCCGTTCGTCCATAGGCACCTGATGATGGGCTGTTTTCAAATCGATCTTGGTAATGTGTCAGGCTTTCTAGAGCTCGTCCAAAATCGAACCCATATTCGGTAACGGGTATACATCCCTGAGCGTCTTTTTATTCAGATCGCGATAGCCGATGCAAAACCTGTAACTTCCGTCTGACCTCCGGATCAGAGCCGAAGAGCTGTTGAATGAGCTCTTCGATTATCCAATGATTCCTGCATCTGCCATCTCCTTGTCCTCCTCTCTGACTATCTCCAAAATGGGTGGTGAGAGACGCCGAGGTCGGTGCCGTACAGGCAAGTTGTCCAGCAATTGGATCGTATGCTTCGTGACGTTGGTTACGCCAACTCTCACTTCCGCGTCGATGGTCACACGCCTTACCGATTCTCCCAACCGGTCTTTCTCAGCACCTTAGATGGAAACTAGATGCCGAATCAGTGGGATCATCCATTTTCTCCCGGAGCTGAGCCCCGGAGTACTTTTCGGGATCCGCAAGTTTTTGCAATTGGCCGTCTGCGTTCCAAGAATCGGACTCCCATACGTCCATAATATCGATTCCCAGCACCATAACCTACTCAGTATCTCTTACTGCACCTCGGATGGTGCAAGAATTGCCGTCTATCTCCATGTTCATCTTCGATAAACCGAGGACCACGGTCCTAATTTTTCCCGCTGCTCTTTTGAGCAACGACTTTGTGGGGGCTAATCGTGTCTCGGAGGAGTTGATGATCAGAGGCCAAACGAAGGAAATTCGGCTCCCGAGTCGTACAACGCTGAGAACGACTTGCCCCCTAGTACCACTTCTACGACATTACGCGGGGCGGTTTTCGCGGTCGCTGCTCACGCTACGTCCTCTTGGGTTCTAGAGTCTACTCCAGCTTGGATACAGCCGTTCGAGGCGTCCTCCGTTGTCATACTCCAGTCTCAGTGAGTCTGCGATTGCAGCAGTTTTGGGGTTAGGAGTGCACGGAGTAGCGCCAGCGTCATAATCGGTCTCGGCTGGACTCAGGTTCTTTTCTTGTCCATATGACGACCCCTGATCCCCTGTGACGTGGCTGTTACTCGCCGCTCCCCATTCCCCTCCCCTGGCAACTGTTTTCCGGATGGCCTCCATTACGGGAGTGATTCCAATCTCGCAGCGAATCACTCCCATTGCCGCGGCCAACTCTGATTTGCAAATCTCTCTCATTCTCGGGGCCAACTCTTCTTTGCGGATCTCTCCCATCGCCGAAGCCAACTTTTATTGGCGTATCTCTCTCATCGACAGGGCCATTTCTACTTCGCATCCGGGAGGTTGCGACCGTGGAGTCAACAGTTCGTTCACCGGTCTCTATTATGATGTCGACTCGGTGTCCCATCGTACCCGTCCGGTGCTTCTTCATCGTCGTTGTTGCTGCACCGTGACGCTGCTCCAACTCGTTACGGGTGATAGGGAATCGATTCAATCCCTACATTTCCCGGCTGTCACATTTTCCAAAATGGGGAACCGTTCGGGTGTCTCGGCAGTTCGTCTACAACGTCAGACTGTCTTAGCGCCGGAACGATGGTAGGGTTCCCCCCTGCGCCTCCACCGGTCAAGTTCTCGAGGGATGTAGTGCCCATCTACAATAAGTACAGGTCTTGATATCAAACTCATCCTCACCGCAACCTTGACACTTCTCAGTCACTATAGTCGAGCCCTCATGTGCAGTGTGACCAGTCTGCTTACCCGCATGACTTTTGCGAGACGGACACTTCTTCACCTGATGATCAGGTTGATCGCGATCGAAGCAGACGCCACTGCTCAACTGTTCCTGACGCTTTGGGTCAGTTTCTGGAGTGTTGGGTCCTCGGCCGGTTCCCAGTGAACACATGAAAAGCGGGTAGGGCCACGGTTTGGGCCACGAACCTGACCCTGCGATGCAACCGGGGGCGGAGGTGCTGTGGCCGCTGGCGTCGAGGCCTTATTCGGCTTGGCAGCGCCGCTGGTGATTGCGGCAACGTCAATTGACGCTGTTGGAGCCTTAGTCCCATTTGCCGCTTGATTGCCACAATCTTTCCCCCTTGGCGGTTATAGTCGGCGTCGTTGGGCTCACTGACTCCGGCGTCGGCGAGTGCCCCGTCGATCTTGAACTCATCTCTAAGCTGCTTACTTGTCGGGTTGCTGTATCGACTTTTGTTGCGGTCAGTCTTTCCGAGGTGCCGCTGGGGTGGTTTCCTGGTACGCTGTCTCCGGGTTCGGGGATCTTACCGGGGGAGGAGGGGCGACGTATCATGCGTACCACTCCTGATGGCGTCTGAACTTCTCCCCGTAGGCGTATATGTCAGCCGAGTTTCCAAAATCCTTAGTTCCCAGATATCGCCGAAATTAGGGACGTAAATTCGGGATCACGGTGTTGAACGCTTCATTCCTAGGTGGGTAGGTGTTTGGAGTATCCGACGATCAGCCTGAGTCAGGTATGAATCGGTCTTCTCGCTTTCCCCTCGCGTTCTTTGATACAACAAATCCATGATATCTTGATGATCGAAATGACTCACATATTGATCTCGAAAAGCCCGACTGCAGTCACCCTAACTATGCGAGCTCCTCCGATGAGTACGGTACCACGTTTGCTCTCTATCGGTCAGTATTCTGGGCATCGCTATTAGTACTCCCTCATCGCTCAATTTGAGAAGGTCCATGTAGTCTTTCATCGACGCCAAAAATTCCTCCGCTTTCTCCTTCTCTTGCTTGGGGTCTTTATCGGAGAAGATTCTCCAGTTCGACAAAGTTTTCATAACCTGGAGCGTTCGGTCGCTCTTGTGCTCCTCTCAAACCGTACGTGAGAAACAGCCCTGAAAACGGGCACGCGCCATTGACGTTTGAGATTCCCATCCGTCACTACTCGATGAGACCGAGCATCACCTCTGGCGTGGATTCTTGTTCGTTTGTGAGGTGGCTCGTCTCCGCGTGGGGACCGTTTCCGAGGCATAACCTTCCGTCCCTTGGGGCATGGGAGTGGCTTGGTACTGTTGGCCTACTGGAATCGCTCATCATGCGAATTTGAGGTTGTTTTTCCCGGCTCGCAACGATGGTGATCGTGCCCGAGTCGGGGAGTGTCTCCCAAGGGTCCAGTCATCCCCGGGTCCCTCAGCGCCGCAAGGTTTCCCTTCAGGCGACGCAGGTCCTCCGCCTCTATCGCCTGAGGTATCCCGGTGGATATCCCGTTATCGTTTCCGGTTTTGCATTCCTTCTCATCATGAATGCAAGCTGACTGCAGTTGCTGCCTCGTTCCCGCCCTGTTCACTGCAGCTAATGGTGGAGCCGCAGCCAAGGTAGATATGTTCACGGTTAAGGGGATATGTACTCCGAACACTGACTGAGTCACCGCTTGTATCCACGCGGTGAACGCTGGTTGGGCACACAGCTGGCGATAAGCCTCCGGAGCCTGCACCGGAGTCGGACTGCCAATGTGTGGGGCAATTCCTGTGGTGGTTTTCATCTCACTCATCGCACTAGGACTCATGGTGGTCGACGTCGTGGTCGGGCTGACCACCGATGGTTTTTGAGTCACTGCAATTTCAGTGGTTGTTACGGATCGTTCTAGAGTTACAGGTCGGCCTCCCGTTGGGGACTTGCGCCTTTCGATTCCCGTCCCGCTGTCATCGTCTTCCTTACGACCAATCGATATGTGCCCGTGGTAGGCCAACATATTCAACGCGGCCATGGTCAGGGATACCTGATCAGCCGAACGCTCATCAGATTCTGGCTGCCTCCGTCCGGGTTGATCAACATGATGTCCGCTCGAATCAACCTGTTCCTCAACCGGGCGCGGGTCCCGCTGAAACCCAGTTTTTCCTCGTCCATTCGAGAGATCGGGTCGAGGTGAGGCGTTGCATACATCCATCTGGCAATCCCAAGATAGCGTTTCTCTTGATCTACTAACTCCGCAATCCCGCGGGTCGAATGGAATTTAATTGGCCTTTCCGGCCCCTCATCGACGTGCTCTCCGAGGTTGCTCGCCATCATGACCAAACGAGAATCACCACTCACTCACAGAAGAGCGTAACACTGGCTTGCTCTACAAAATTTAGGACAACAAAGCATAACTAGAATCGATGGGATCTCTGGGCGTTGCCGTTCCATAGAGATCCGCCGACCTCACCCCAAGCGGAACTCACCGCTGTCTTACCTCTTTGTAGAGGACGTTCGATCCTCAGTAATGTAACGGGCTAGCGCCCATTTGGGGGTATGATTACTCAAACGAAGTTTAAGAAAGTGGCTAACGGGACCCTTCACCCCTCGGTGGATGTTGCTAAACCCTCCTACCCTACTCTTGGATACTGGAAGATCGGCGTATCGATTCGAAGTCGGAGAGTTGCGCTTGCTATGGTGGAGTAGTGTCTTACTTGATCTACGCAAAGATCTTAATTATACGTCACACCTCGCACCCTCTTACAACGCTACGCCATCTCGTCTAACCTGATCGAGGGTCATCCAAAAAGCAGACTAATTCACCCTGGTGATCCGGGTTCATACCCGCTTGTCTCCCCGGAGGAATAACATGAACCAATTTCACTCCTAACTATGACTGATAACTCCAGAAATCGATTCTGAAGCTCTTCTGCGGTGGTACGAGTTTCTCGGGTACTGCCCACTGGTAGTGCACATCAAATCCTAGGATATGATGACAAAAGGTCACAGAGTCTCCAGAAAAGTTCGAGTTCAACTTCGGTTATTCTATGCAAAAAGGAATTCGAGAACCATTTTTAATAGATCGAGTCATTGAAGAATGAACCAGCCATCCATTCTCGCGGTGTTCATGAATGGAGAATTTCCAATCTGCAAAATCTCGAAGAATAGGCATTGCAAAATTTCTCCGTCGTGTCTGACGTCACGAGAAAATTGAACTCTACCTACCACCGAATTCTGAAGGGTGCGTCGATGTCACTCCTCGCACGTGAAATTTCTTTCACGCACAATTCTCAAATATGACGTCACATGTTCCCTCTAAACCCGTGATCCTTTCCCGACTTTTGTTCTCCAAATCATTTTGCATCGACAGTTATCCATTCAATTACAGCTTTGCGCGAAATTGCGGAATATACCTCCTGCGATACGTGCGCGAAGTTCACGCAAGCGTTGCCCACTCAAGTAAGAAGTAACCCGCCTGGAAACGGGCGCCCGCTGTGGCGCCCGTCGCGGCGCTCGCTATGGCGGCCGCCGAGGCAGCCATATATTTTGATCGAAAATCTCTCTCGCTGCGGCGCCCGCCGTCAGGAAAAATTTTTTATATGAAAAAATGCGCCTCATCAATCTCGCGAATGATGAGGCGTGAAAAGTACCTCATATGCATTAGATGATTATAGAGGAGGCATAGCTGGTTGAGGGAACTCCCCGGGGGAAGTACTCACCGGTGCCGTAAAGTTGGCGCCTCGTCGCTCTCTCCAGATGCGGGTCTCTCTGCGATGTTGCTCCTCGACATGAACGCTGCTTCAGGTCCGAGTCCGCTCCCTCTCACCACCGCATCACTCCGCCGTCGCTCCTCAGAGATGGACACAATCGGGTGCTTACTCCATCGTGCGGGATAGCACACCTTTCTCGCGCGCCCCGACTCCAAAGCGTCGTGTCCCGGTGCATGCTCGCGCGCGTCCACGCAATGTTCTCGATGCCGTGGCCCGGGTCGACTCTAACACTCGCGCCGATCCCCACGCTCCCACGGCTCTGCTTCGCGCAAATGCCATCGTCCGCG
>JAPYYZ010001423.1:0-15393 GCA_030522705.1 Eretmocerus eremicus
TTATAATTTGAGCAAGAATCTGATTACCTTGACGAACGTTCTTTCTAACAAATCTGAGATGATTTTCAAATAGCCATGCAGCATATGAATCTAAAGGGCCGTGTCTTAGGACATCATCGGGAGTATGAACAAGATTGTGAACATTGTAAATAATGTTGTGTTCTCCGTAAAGATTTTTCATTTCATCGACATAAATCACTAGTAAATCTCTAGCATCAGAATTTTTAGAAATGTAGTATTCTTCACTGCTCAAGTATCGATCAGCTAGATTGAGAAGATTAAAGTGTAACATTTTTTCGTCATTAATATATTTAGAAAACACAACAGGTCCTGTGTAAAGAACGAGTAAACGATATTCAGTTCCTTTGAAATTAATTAATTCTTTGAATTTTCTCGGTTTCCTAACAAATTCCATAGGTGTCCATTTTCTCAAGCTGACATAATCTTTATCTAATTGATCCATTAATGCATCACTACATACACTCTTGAGAGAAGAATAGAAGAGATTTGTGTGTTTTTTGCCGACGCCTAGATAGTGATGATGCATTGGATCTATGGGGATATCATTTATCACATCGAGAATATCATCCAGCGGTGAAGTTAAATCGACATATTTCGGTGGTACTCCTGTCCTATAATTTTCTCTCGTTCTCAACGGTGCATCATTTTCGAGAAATATTCGCCGACTTCCAATGTTGAAACCGTCCTGAATGCATTTTCCGCATCGGCTGTTATGAGGCGGGAAATTAAGAAGAAAATTTTTCGCAGGAGTATCAACTGAAATTTTGTCCAAAACAAGCCTATAAATTATTCCGTTGTACTCAAAGCCATTCATACTTAAATCGCGTAGCTCTTCAAGAAAATCTCTCATGAATTCGTGAACGTCAGACGGCTTCCCTACACCATGATGTGCCCCAATTATAAAACTCTCTGTAAAATGTTCGCAATTATCGACTTTACCTAGTATGGTGAATAGTTCACTTCTTGAACTTTTGGAAACTGTCATGCCATCTATGTGTATTTTGACACGAACTCCGCGAGGTATAAGTCTCTGATCTACGCACTCAAACTGTTCCAAAATAGCTTTGCGCAAACCGTAGTGAGCGTAAGATCCAGACCCAATAGGTTTAGTTTCGACTCGAGTGGTAGGAGTGCGAAGAAGAGTTCGAGCATCCTTAGGTAGCTCATCGTGTCCAGCTTCTTTGAGACCAGCCAGTAATTCGGACGTGGCACATAGAGTTATACCATTCGTCAAGCACCATTCTCTGAGAAACGACAACAAGTCGAATTCTTCTTCGCGCTCACTCTCCACATCGTCATCAGATCTATCATCGGTTGAGGAATCTGTCGAATCATCAGGATCCGGATCCTCAGAATCAGATGGCTCGTCGTCTCTCTCTTGATCTGACGGCAAATCTAACTCATCATCAACCGATGATGGGTTCTCATGTCCATCATTTTCAAACTGATGCCCATTCGACGGCTCATTAAAATCGATAGGCTCATTACCCGATGCTTCAAACATGTTTGTGTCTTCAAGTGAATCTCTCTGCTGATTTTCTTTATTGACCGATATTGTCTTATTGGAATGATGGAAAAAACCTGATCCCGCATTAGATACATTTGTTCTGAGAGCAATTCTACGCATATCATCCTCCGTGAGTGATTTTATTCGTCTATTTTGTTGCCGCGGCGAGAGGTTAGCATAAGGTTTGCGAAAACTCATCGCGAGATGCTTGAGTATTTACCTCACCTAGATAAAGTATCCCTCGCCCGCTGAATGATAGATGAAAATTAGGAAATACTTAGCTGCTGGGTAATGTAGATCCTCTGGAAACCCTTTTTTTCTGTGGAGCTGACTTTCACACGCGTTGCAGGAAGGTACGCCACAGGATAAAAAGAGGACATGGAAAGTTTCCATTTTGTCAATTCAAGAACGTTGCGAAAAAGATTTACGCGGCGGCAATATTGCAGAGTTGTCACGGAGAGATCTCCGCGCAACCATCCCCACTTTGATGTCTCTCGGGCGACTTTGAGACGGCTTTTACAACAAATCCCGAGGGGACGGAGTTCGGAACATTCCAATCTCGGTGAATGTCCCGCAATTGTTTGTCGGGGAGAGATTCGTTGAAATTCCTCTTGAGAAGTTTCAGAGACGCTTCGCAAACATCTCATGGCAACCTTTGAAGAAGATGAGTTGGAATCTTTCGTAGATGTTTCTAAATGGTTTCGCGAAGGTTTCGTCGCAAGATTGCAGGAAGATTTGTTGGAATCTTTCGTGAGATCTTTCTGAGATATTACCAGGAAGATTTCATCGCAAGCTTTCGAAAAGATTAGTCGGAATCATTCGTGGAATGTTCCTGAAAGGTTTCGTGAAGGTTTTGTTGAAACATTGCCGAGAGATTCATTGGAACCTTTCGTCTAATGTTTCTGAAAGATTTCGTGGAGCTCTCAGCGCAAGATTGCAGAGGGATTCGTTGGAATCTTTCGACGCCATGCTGGAAATGATTTCATGGGATCTAAGTGGCATCCCAGTGGGATCACAGTCAGAGACTGGGACCGCCCTGGGACGCCCAGGGGACCAACGTGGGGCCTCAATGGGACCTCGTGGTATGGTTCTGGGTGCCGAGGGATCTCATGAGACAACGTGGGACCTCATGGGACCCATGAGAAACCGATGGTACCATCATGGGACCACCTGGGAACTCCTGGGACCTGTATGGGACCTCGTGGAATGAGGCTCTAGGTACTGCAGGACCTCAAGAGACGTCATGGGACGTCATGGGACCTCATGAAGAGCCCATGGGACCCATGCGAAACTCAAAGGACCATCATGGGACCACCTGAGACCTGCGAAGACCTCGTCGAATGAAGCTCTTTGTACTGGAGGACCGCGAGGGGAGTCATGGGACGCCATGGGATCTCAAGGGAAGCCCATGGGACCCATGGAAAACTGATGAGACGATCATGGGACCACCTGGGACCTGCATGGGACCTCGTGAAATGAAGCTCTAGGTACTGAATGGCCTCAATGGACATCATGGGACGTCATGGGACCTCATAGAAAGCCAACGGGACTCATGGAAAACTCATGAGAACATCATGGGACCATCTGGGACCTGCATGGGACGCCGTAAAATGAGGCTCTACGTACTGAAGGGCCTCAAGGAACGTCAAGGGACGTCATGAGAAGCCCTTGGTACCCATGAGAAACCCATGGGACCATCATGAGACCACCTGGGACGTGCCAAGACCTCGTCAAATGAGGATCTTGGTACTGAAGGACCACGAGGGGAGTCATGGGACGTCATGGGATCTCAAGGGAAGCCCATGGGACCCATGGAAAACCGATGAGACGATCATGGGACCACCTGGGACCTGCATGGGACCTTGTGAGATGAGGCTCTATGTACTGGAGGACCGCAAGGGACGTTATGAGACGTCGTGAGACCACATGGAAAGTCCATGGGACCAATGGAAAACCCATGTGACCATCATGGGACCACCTGGGACCTCCTGGGACCTGCCTGGAACCTCGTGGAATGAGGCTCTAGGTACTGGAGGACCTCGAGTGACGTCATGTGACGTCATGGGACCTCATGGACAGCCCATGGGACCATCATGGGAACACGTGGGACCTGCATGGGACCTCTTGGAATGGGGCTGTACGTGCTGGAGGACCTCAAGTGACGTCATGGGACGTCATGAGAAGCCCATGGTACCCATGGAAAACCCATGGGACCATCATGGGACCACCTGGGACCTGCATGGGACCTCGTGAAATGAGGCTCTACGTGCTGAAGGACCGCAAGGAACATCATGGGACGTCATGGGACCTCATGGAAAGTTCATCGGACCCATGGAAAACCCATGGGACCATCATGGGACCATCTGGGACCTACTGGGACCTGCATGGGACCTCGTAAAATGAGGCTCTAGATACGGAAGGACCTCAAGGAGGGTCATGGAACGTCATGGGACCTCATAGGAAGCCCATGGAACCCATGGAAAACTCATGAGACCATCATGGGACCACCTGGGACCTGCATGGGACTTCGTGGAATGAGGCTCTACGTATTGACGGACCGCGATGGACGTCATGAAACGTCATGGGACCTCATGGAGAGCCCATGGGACCCATGCAAAACTCATGGGACCATGATGGGAACGCCTAGGACCTGCATGGGACCTCGCCATACAAGCCTCTATGAACTGGAGGACCGCGAGGGACTTCATGGGACGTCATGGGACCTCATGGAAAGCCCATGGGACCCATGCAAAACTCACGGGACCATCATGGGACCACCTTGGACCTGCATGGGACCTCGTGAGATGAGGCTCTGAGTACAGGAAGACCGCGAGGGACGTCACGGGACGTCACTGGACCTCAGGGAAAGCCCATGGGACCCTTGAAGACCCATGAGACCAACATGGGACCACCTGGGGTCTGCATGGGACCTTGTGAACTGAGGCTCTACGTACTGGAGGACCGCAAGGGACGTTATGGGACGTCATGGGACCACATGGAGAGCTCACGGGACCCATGGAAAACCGAAGGGACCATCGCGGGACCACCTGGGACCTGCATGGGACCTCGTGAAATCAGGCTAAACGTATTGATGGACCTCAGGGGACGTTATGAGTCGTCATGGAAAGCACATGATACCTATGGGAAACCCATGGGACCATCATGGGACCACCTGGGACCTGCATGGGACCTCGTGAAACAAGGCTCTACAAACTGGAGGACCGCGAGAGACGTCATGGGACGTCATGAAACCTTATTAAAAGCCCGTTGGACCCATGGAAATTTCCTGGGACCATAATGGGACCGCCTAGGACCTGCATGGGACCTCGTGAAACAAGGCTCTACGAACAGGAGGACCGCAGGGGACGTCATGGGACGTCATGGGACCTCATGGAAAGCCCATGGGACCCATGCAAAACTCATGGGACCTTCATGGGACCTCCTGGGACCTGCATCGGACCTCGTGTAATCAGGCTGTTGGTACTGAAGGACATCGAGGGACGTCATGGGACGTCATGGGACGTCATGGAACCTCATTGAAAGCCCTTGGGACCCATGGAAAACTCATGGGACCATCATGGGACCACCTCGGACCTGCATGGGACCTCGTGATATGAGGCTCCATTTACTGAGGACCACAAGGGACGTCATGGGACTCCATGTGACCTCATGGAAAGCCCAGTGGACCCATGGAGAACCCATGGAACCATCATGAGACCACCTGGGACCACCTGGGACCTGCACGGGACCTTGTAAAATGAGGCTTCAGGTACAGAAGGACCTCACTGAACGTCATGGGACGTCATGGGACCTCATGGGAAGCCCAGAGGACCCATGCGAAACTCATAGGACCATCACGGGACCGTCTGGGACCTGCATGGGACTTCGCGAAATGAGGCTCTAGGCACTGAAGGACCTCAATGGACACCATGGGACGTCGGAGGACCATATAGGAAGCCAAGGGGACCCATGAAGCACTCATGAGATCATGATTGGACCGCCTGGGACTTGCAAGGGACCTCGTCGAATAAGACTGTACGTATTGAAGGACCGCGAGGAACGACATGGGACGTCATGGGACGTCATAGAGAGCCCATGGGACCCATGCAAAACTCATGGGACCATCATGTGACCATCTGTGACCTGGATGGGACCTCGTCAAATGAGGCTCTTTGTACTGGAGGACCACAAGGGACGTCATAGGACGTCGAGGGACCTCATGAAAAGCCCAAGGGACCCATGGAAAACCCATGAGACCATCATGGGACCACCTGGGACCTGCATGGGACCTCGTGGCGTGAGGCTCTACGTGCTGGAGGACCGCAAGGGACGTCATTGGACGTCACTGGACCTCACGAAGAGCCCATGGGAGCCATGGAGAACTCATGGGACTATTATAGGACCACCTGGGATCTGCATGGGACCTTGTGAACCGACACTTTTCGTACTGGAGGACCGCAAGGGACGTTATGGGACGTCATGAGACCACATGGAAAGCTTATGGGACCCATGGAAAACCGATAGGACCATCATGGGACCACCTGGGACCTGCATAGGACCTCGTGAAATCAGGCTAGACGTATCAAAGGTCCTCAAGGGATATTATGAGTCGTCATGGAAAGCCCATGATACCCATGGAAAACCCATGATACCATCATGGGACCACCTGGGACCTGCATAGGACCTCGTAAAATGAGGCTATTGGTACTGGAGGACCTCGAGGGACGTCATGGGACGTCATGGGACGTCATGGAACCTCATTCAAAGCCCGTTGGACCCATGGCCAACTCATGGGACCATGATGGGAACGCCTGGGATCTGCATGGGACCTCGTCAAACAAGGCTCTACGAACTGGAGGACCGCAAGGGACTTCATGGGACGTCATGAGACCTCATGGAAAGCCCATGGGACCCATGCAAAACTCATGGGACCTTCATGGGACCTCCTGGGACCTGCATGGGACCTCGTGTAATGAGTTTATTGGTACTGGAGGACCTCGAGGGATGTCATGGGACGTCATGGGACCTCCTGGAAAACCCTTGGGACCCATGAAAAACTCATGGGACCATCATGGGAATACCTGGGACCTGCATGGGACCTCGTGATATGAGGCTCCATTTACTGAAGGACCGCAAGGGACGTCATGGGACTTCATGGGACCTCATGGAAAGCCCATGGGACCCATGCAAAACTCATGGGACCATCATTCGACCACCTGGGACCTTCATGAGACCTCGTCAAATGAGGATCTTTGTACTGGGGGACCACAAGAGACGTCATGGGACGTCGAGGGACCTCATAGAAAGCCCACGGGACCCATGGAAAACCCATGGCACGATCATAGGACCACCCGGGACCTCCTGGGACCTGCACGGGTCCTCGTGAAATGAGGCTTTCGGTACGAGAGGACCTCAAGGGACGTCATGGGTTGTCATGGGACGTCATGGAACCTCATGGAATGCCCATGAGACCGCTGCAAAACTCATGGGACGATGATCGGACCACCTGGAGCTGCATGTGACCTCGTGATATAAGGCTCCATGTACAGAAGGTTCATAAGGAACGTCCTGGGACGTCATGGGACCTTATGGAAAGCCCATGGGACCCATGCAAATTTCATGCGACCTCATGGGAAGCCCATGGGACCCATCGGAAACCCATGGAACCACCATGAGACCACCTGGGACCACCTGGGACCTGCATGGAACCTCGTGAAATGAGGATCTAGGTACTGAAGGACCTCGAATGAAGTCATGGGACGTCATGAAACCTCATGGAAAGCCCAGAGGACTCATGGGAAACCCATGGGACCATCACGGGACCACCTAAGACCTGCATGAGACTTCATGAAATGAGGCTATACGTATCGAAGGACCTCAAGGGACGTCATAGGCCGTCATGAGAAGACCATGGTACCCATGGAAAACCCATGGGACCGTCATGGGACCACCTGGGACCTGCATGGGACCTCGTGAAATGAGGATCTACGTGCTGGAGGATCGCAAGGGACGTCATGAGATGTCATCGGAAGCCCACGAGACCCATGGAAAACCCATGGGACCAACATAGGACCACCTTTGACCTGCATGGGACCTTGTGAAATGAGGCTCTCGGTACTGGAAGGCCCAAGTGGACATCATGGGACGTCATGGGACCTCATCGAGAGCCCATGGGACCAATGGAAAACCCATGTGACCATCATCGGAACACCTGGGAATTCCCGGGACCTGCATGGGACCCCTCGAAATGAGGCTCTAGGAACTGGAGGACCTCAAGGGACGTCATGGAAGGTCATGGGACCTCATGGAAAGCCCATCGGACCCATGCGAAATTCATGGGACCATCATGGGACCACCCGAGACCTGCAAGAGACTCCGCGAAATGAGGCTCTAGGTACTAAAGGACGTCAAGGGACGTCATGGGACGTCATGGGACGTCATGAGACCTCATGAGAAGCCCATGGGACCCATGGAAAACACATGGGAGCATATTGGGACCGTTTGAGACCTGCAAAAGACCTCGTGGAATAGGACTCTACGTACTGGAGGACCGCAAAGGACGTCATAGGACGTCATGGGACCCCATGGAAAGCCCATGGGTTCCTAGCAAAACCCATGGAACCATCAGGGGACCATCATGGGACCACCTGGGACCTGCATGGGACCTCGTGATATGAGGCTTCATTTACTGGAGGGCCGCAAGGGACGTCATGGGGATCCATGGGACCTGATGGAAAGCCCATGCGACCCATGCAAAACTCATGGGACCTCATGGAAAGCCCATGGGACCCATGGAAAACCCATGGAACCATCATGGGACCATCATGGGACCACCTTTGACCTGCATGGGACCTCGTGAAACGAGGCTCCCCGTACTGGAGGACCCCAAGGGACGCCGTCACGGGACGTCATAGGACCTCATGGAAAGCCCATCGGACCCATGGAGAACCCACGGGACCATCATGGTACAACCTGGGACATCCTGGGACCTGCACCGGACATCGCGAAATGAGGTTCTAAGTACTGGAGCTTTTCGAGGGACCTCACGGGATGTCATGGCACATCATGGGAAGCCCAGGTTATACAGCTCGGCAGTCGCGGGGACGGGGAAAGCAACGAGCCCAATGATATCGACAGCTCTCGCAATAGTGCCATGGATGAGAATAGCAATAGCACGAGTCGAATTACCAGCACCGATGACAACAGTAGCGTCGATAGCCGCTATGAGTACGACGCGGATCCTGACGACGCAAGTCGTACGGATAGCGCGAGAGAGAACGACGAAGATGATGAAAACTTGGATATTCAGCCCCCTGGCGTGAGATTCACAATCGTCAATGGAAACGAGCGTGCCATGAGAAGGTTGGTCGTCATGGGTAGGCAATTCTCGTTTCGGATCAATGATTGCCCTGACGAGAGTATTAATTCGCTTATTCGGCTCAAAATGGCTATCCGAGAGATTCACGCGTTCTTAGTTTCTCTGATGGCGAACGAGCGCGATCTCATAGGAGTATCCGTGCGAAGCGACCGGTTCGCACCGGGGGCCGGCGGGCTATCTTTGAGGCCTCGGGACAATTTTTCATACATCGATCTGTGGGATCTTATATATCAGTTGACGCAGAGTATCAGGAATTCCGAGCTCGACGAAACTTCCTCGGTGCGGGCGTTGTACGTTGACATGGCTGTTGGAGCGGGTCGATAATGACAAAGGCACCGTTTTCCAGTATCAGGGGTGCTCCTCTCATGGCTGTCCCCAATGCTTCCAGGGGTATCGCGCCAGAAGAATTTGTTCCGGCCGGTTTTCCGATGAAGTATACGAGAGCACTCAAGCTAAAATCAAGCGGATTGAATCTTTGGGGTACCGTGTGCGGCGAACATGGGAGTGCGAATTTGATCGCATGAAGCGGGACGATCCTGAAATTAGAGAGTCCGTCGCAAATCACCCGTTAATGAGCAAAATTATACTCAATCCCCGAGACGCGTTCTTTGGCGGGTGCACCGAGAATCTTGTGACTCGCTACGAGGCCCAACAAGGCAAAAAGATTAAGTACAACGACATATGCTCCCTGTATCCGTATATTTGCAAGAGAGGGCGTTCTCCCGTCAGACATCCGAAAATATGCGTCGGAAGCGAGTCTGATGCGCTCACGGGTGGCGACCACGATGATTTGTCACGCGTCGAAGGTTTGGTAAAATGTCGCGTCTTACCACCGCGTAATCTTTCCCTGCCTCTTTTGCCTGTGAAGATGCACGGTCGACTACTATTCGCTCTCTGTCGATCGTGCTGCAAGGAAATGCAACAAGCTGATTGAAATCACGAAGAGATAGAGCAACGGACGTTTCGGGGTACGTGGGTCGCCGACAAGCTCAGAAAAGCCGTCGAGCTGGGTTATCGCATCATCGAGATCGATATTATATGGCAGTAGGAAATGATGTCGTATGACCCCGTCACAGGCGAAAGAGGGCTGTTTGTCGATCACGTTAGCACGTCCCTCAAGATGAAACAGCAGGCTAGCGGTTGGCCGTCGTGGTGCGTTGATGAAGAGAGCAAACAACGGTACATCTCGGAGTACGAGGAGGCCGGGCGCATACGTTTAGATCCTGAAGAGATTGAGTATAACGCGGGGCTTCGATCGGTCGGAAAGATGGCTCTAAATCCATTTTGGGGTAAATCTGGACAGAGAGATAATTTATTACAGACAAACCTGGTCAAGACACGTCGGGATCTCTTGAAATTGTTAACAGCCCCGGAAAAGGAAGTATTCGATGTTTCAATCGTGAATGAGGAAGTATTGTACGTGAATTCGCGATACAGGGGTGAAGCTATCGATTCTCTCGCGAATACAAATGTAGTCATCGCTGCTCACACAACAGCGCAAGCCCGGTTGAGATTATACGAAGATCTGGAAAAAATTAATCAACGCGCGCTCTATTTTGACACAGATTCTGGTTTCTTCATTTTCCACGACGACGATCCGACCGAGTATCCTCAACGATTGGGCTCTCTTCTCGGCGATATAACTGATGAGCTCGAATGTTACGGCGAAGGCGCTTACATTCGAACGATCGTTTCCGGCGACCCGAAATTCTACGCTTACGAGGCCGTGGAACCGGCCAGCGGGAAAATTTTTGAAAGTTGCAGAGTCCAAGGCATCTCGTTGAATTTAAGCAATATTACAAAGATGAATTCCAATAGTATCAAGCGTCTCGTGGATCAGGTGTTTGACAATGAGCCTGACCACGGAGACGAATCGATAAGGCTAGATTTTAGAGCAATTAGGCGAACTCGCTTGCACGAAGTAGTGACGCGTGAAGAGCTTAAGACCTGTTGTATAGTTTTGCGTGAGAGACGGTACATAACTCCAACGCTCTCCTTCCCATTCGGGTACCGTAATGGCGCGTGAGAGATATTGTAAAAAAGGAGGAATATGTGATAATAATCTGTAAGAATCTTGATGTTAATAAAAAACAGAAGACTGATATGCTATGAAATATGCCTCTCATCCATTCATCGAGGAGAGGAAGTCGAGAACATTATCTCGCAAATTCCTGCCCCCGCCGCACCACTCAGCGCGTGGACAACGGAGCATAATGGCCTGGGACGCGCGCGGATCGGATCAAGATCTACGAGAATTGGCTCATTGTCGCGGGCGTGAACTCCTCTCCGCGTGAGTGAGCTCATCCTCGCGAGGGTGAGCTTATCTCCAAGTGAGTGAGCTCATGCTAGCGGGGAGAGAACTCATCCTCGCGTGTTTGAGCTTGATACCCGCGCGCGCGACTATGAGCTAGTTGCCGCCCGCCTCGGGCCGCGCCGCCACCGCCATCACCGCCGCCACCGTGAGACTTCGCTGGAGTCACGTGGATGAGCGAGGTAAGTTGGCGTAAGCGAACGCTTCGAAGTTGAACGATATAAATTTTGTTGACAAACTTCGCACGATATCAGTCGTCAACATGGACGTACACTGGAAGCACCCCTCTACATGCTGTCTGTGCGGTCCCACCGGATGCGGTAAAACGCAGTTCGTCAAGAGATTCCTGGCGCACTTGCCGGGTATTTGCGATGCCCGCTTCGATCGGATTCTCTTTTATTACACCAAATGGCGAGATACCTACAGCTCAGATTCCAGGCCGGGCTCACTGGGTTTACAGATAGAATTCCGCGAGGGGCTCCCGCAACCGAGCGACTACTCGTGCGATAACGACAGGGAAAAACTTCTAATTCTCGATGATCTCATGCGCGAATCCTCCAACGATCTTGTCCTCGATCTTTCTACTAGAGGGTGCCACCACAAGAATATCAGTCTGATTTTCATCACGCAAAACATCTTTCATCAAAGTAAGGCGCAGAGAGACATAAGTTTGAACACCAAGTATTTGGTAATCTCCAAGAATCCCCGGGATAGAGCGCAAATTCAACATCTGACGATTCAAATTTGCCCAGAGGATCCCAGATTTTTACGAGATGCTTATTTGGACTCGACGAGAAATCCTCATTCGTACCTATTCCTCGATCTCTCGCAGAGTACGCTCGATGAATTCCGATTCCGCACAGATATCTTCTCCGATGACAGCGCGCACTACGCTTATCTACCAAAGTATGCGGAGTGAACCGTTGCGGAGGAGGAGGAGGAGCGAACAAGTATAGCCGCCACTTATACGGCCGTTACAGTTTGTCGCGAACGATGACCGAAGCAGGGTCGGAGAGCACGTACTCGCCCGGCAAACACTTCAATAAAAAACGTTTAGCAGTTTTGAACGCGCTTCGCCAAGCTGATTCACGTCAACGCATGTTATTGTTGCGCGAAGCTGATAAAATTCTCGTTCGATGCATTTGCGGGTGCGTGCTCAACGTCTTGCATGGTGTCGTTCTTTGAAAGACGGGGAGAAGAGACGGCTTCGGAAGCATAGAAACGTTATACGGAAGTTGGCGCGCAAAAATACCTCCTCGCTAGATCGGCGTAAAAAGAAGAGAGTCATCCTCCAAAGCGGCGGCTCTTTCCTGCCAATCTTGCTGAGCCCAGTCCTCGGGGCTATAGTAACGAAGTTATTACAGTGATATGGAGAGAATACGCAAAGTGATTGTCGTGCCCGAGACAATGCTGGACCGAATTCAACAGCAGGCACAGCCGCCTCCGATGCTTCAACAGACGGAGCCCGTTCTGCCCGGCAGCGACGAAATATCGTGCCCAGAGTCGGTTCAGACACCTGGTGATCCGCTCTTGAGGCTCGACTCCGAAATGTTTGAAATTCTCCACTCGAAGAAACACGTGACCACGGACGAGAAATGTAAGCAGTATTTGCAAGTATTGCGGCAGTATCTCGTATTGACGATGTCGTTCGGAAACGAGTAGTCAGGAGGGGGAAAGACGTTGACGAGGCCGATGACGCACCTGCTGGGCAATTGGAATTCGCTGAATCCATAAAAGTCACCGATACTCCGAGCGATTTAATTGGTAACGCAAACATCATCAAAATAGGGCAAAGATTAACCGCGCCGTTGAATACTGCGAAACGTCGTTCGAATCGATCAGTCGCGGATCACTGGGCAGAAACAGCTGCGGATCTCAACAACAGTTCATCGTAATTGGCAACGCCGAGTTCGTCGTCGGCAAGATCGCAGAAGAAGCAATGGCTGCGGATGAACATGTGGAAAAAACTGGGTGAACAAGAAAGGCAATCCACTCGCCAACAAAGAGGAAAAAACCGTATCTATAACTGGCTGAAAAATCAAGATGCGTTCACTCTGCACAGACCTATACGGAGACGATTCCCGAGATTACGTTACGCCGTGACTGATATCGACGACGTTTGGGAATGCGATCCCATGCAGCTCACCTCTCTGCAAGAGTACAACGACGGGATTAATCATTTCCTTGTTGTCGTTGACGTGTTGAGTAAGTACGCTTGGGTGGAATCGCTTCGCGATAAGACTGCTTCCTCTGTCGCATCGGCATCCAAAAACATCCTGCAGAGAGCCAACGTTCGGGTGCCAATCTGCGTACAAACGGATCGCGGTGAGGAATTTCACGGCTCCGGGTTTCAACAGTGCCTGAAGGAACGTGATATCAGCTTCAGATTCGCGAGAAACAATGATATAAAGTGCGCATGGGTGGAACGTCTGATCCGCTCATTTAAAGAACGCGTGTGGCGTTTACCCATCTTGAGCATACTTGGAATCCTTATTAAACTACAGCCCCGCGGCGGAAGAGTCGCATGTGACATCTTGCCTGTGGCGAGATGATACGAGCAATAAATTTGACGCTGCTCCGAATGCCGAGGGCGATGTGGTCAACGCCGGCCTCACCTACAGACAGTATTTCACGGTAGGCGGGAAGACTGTCGACATGATCGGACACTTGCATTGCGATGTTTTCAATCAAGACCGTATACTCATTAGCGGAGTCGAGATGAGGGTACGGTTGGTGCGTAGCAAGGACGCCTTTTGTCCCATGGACGCATCGGACGATGGCCGCTTCTCAGTACAGCTCAAAGAGGTCTCTCTCGTCGTACGCGGAGTCAAGATCAGCCCCGGAGTATTACTAGCTCATGCGAACGCCCTATCTGAAGCAACGGCCAAATACCCGATCACCAGAGTCGAGGTCAAATCTTCCACGATGCACACGGGTATACTCAGCGACACATTAGACAATGTTATACTGGGCCAGCTGCCAAAGAGGATTATCATCGGATTCGTCGATGATAGGTGCTTTAACGGAAATCGCCGCATGAACCCTTTCAATTTCCAAAACTTTGGAATAAATTACCTGTCGCTGTACGTCGATGGCGTACAGGAACCTTGCAAGCCATTGCAAGCAAAGTTTACCGGCAACAGTCACCTATACATTGACACTTCCCAGACGCTCTTCTTCGATACGGGGATCCACTTTGCTAACGAGGGTATAGGCATCGACCGGCTCAACTACAGGAGAGAGAATTCCATCACGGCCTCCGATCTCACTCCGGATTTATCAGTTCACTGCGCGACTTATTGGAATCTCGTTCGCTCTGGCAGTGTGCGCATAGAAGTCAGATTCGACGAGCAACTCGCGCAGACAATAAATTGTATCGTTTACGCCGAGTACGATAACGTTCTCGAAATCGACTTGAGTGGGCAGATCATAACGGACTTTAGTGCATAAAAGTGGGAAGCAAACGAGTTGTAGAAGGGGAAGTCGGGTATGAGGCTGGAGTGACGTTCTCGAGAGCGTCAGGTTGACGAGCGACGTCACAGTGCTTCACAATGGATTTCGCTATCGACATCCAAGGCTTTTGAGACCAGAACAAAGAGTTTATCCCAAAAGAGGTCGCCGCGGTGTCGCTTTCTGAACGTATCATCGATTACTGGGTAGTGAAGCCGCCCCATCCATTCGACTCGTTGCCGGAAGATATGAGAGCCACCAATAATTACTGCACAAGTCGCATCCACGGATTGAAGAGGTTCGATGGTGATGTATCGATCGACGAATTGAATGAACAACTAACGGAAATCGCTGAAAATTCAGCTCGAATCTACGTTATCGGACATATAAAAGCTCGGTATCTAGAAACGGTACTGGGCAGACAAATCGTGAACTTGGTAGCGCATAGAGGTCCCACGTTTGCACAGCTCAACAAAGCATTCCCGGCCAAATGCGCCTGTATGTACCATGGATTCAAGAAATTCAAAGACGAATTCGAGCAGGAGGAAAACAGGTGTGCACTATACAAGGCCGAACAGATCAGGAGATGGCTCCGAGCGATTCTACCATTTGATCTACGACAACGCCCCGACGCACAGTGATGCGAAAACAGTGATTTTTGGCAAAAATCGTCGCCGCGCGAGTATTTGAGCTATCGGTATGATTCAAAATGGATCCTCTTTGTCT
>JAPYYZ010001424.1:0-19041 GCA_030522705.1 Eretmocerus eremicus
AAATTCACGAATAACCTTGTGGCGAGCGCGCTCCGCGAGCCCGAGACACTTTTCGAATTCCCGCGCCATACCGACCGAACGACAACAGCGGGACGCGCGTGGAACCGCTTCCGATGCGCAGTCGTGAGAGGAGCTTCGTTCCATCTCGACACCGCCACGAAGACAACGCACGGACGTTTCACACTCTCGCATATTAGCGATATCGGCACAGCGACGGGATCAGCTGATTTTCGAGTTGGATTGGACCCGTCGATTCTTCGAGATCGACTTTTGCCCAATAGAATAGGGGATTCTGTCCCAAGTCACTAAAGGATTTGAGAATGATAGGAACTCCTGTCTATGTGGCTGCTGCATGGCTACGATATTGCTTTAACGCCTTGTTTTACTTGAAAATCCGTCCTGTGAATATCTCGAGTTCTACTTCAAAAAATCTTTTGGAATTCGATAGCCGTTCCTAGAATGACCATAGGGACGCGGCAACGGAATTGAATGGGGAAGTAAGACCTGACTTTGACGCGCCAATGAAACGAATTTTGCAATCATAACCTCGAGTCACGACCCCACCGTGAGCGGACGATATCTCATGAATACCATCAACTCGGGCTCTCATCGAATTCTAAGAGTCAGAAAAAAAAGTAGGATGTAAAATACGAAATGAAGGACACAGCATAGCCGCAATGATTATAATACCTGAAAACTGATACTGAAGCCAGTGTTTCGGCTGCGTCTTTAACATGATCTCTCTCTTCCGCCGGTATTTTACTCACATTGACACCTAGTATCGCTTCTGCAAAAACAAACTTTGTTATTGAGGTGTATACTCAATATATTCATCTAATTGAAGATGAATTGGAAGATATACGATGTGAAGATATTACCACAAGAAATGCTCAAGGCATACCGATGAAATGTCGGAAAAACACTCAGAATCTTGGTTTGGTCTTCTGATTTGAGGTCCTCAATGAATTTGTCGGCATGTTCTTTGTCTATTTCAGCATAAATTCTCATAATAGGTTGAGAAAAAGCCGGATTGAGCATCTTGCGTCTCTTAGCCCACTTTTCCCCTTCAAGAAGAATTAGATATTTGAAAAAAGATTATACTCAGATCTCCACCCCATGCTTCAGCTGTCCTCATACATAAATTTCCAAGCACCATATAGGATATATTTTATGTACTAATTATAATCCGGCTCATTTGAGAAGGCCTCTACTAGCAGAAAATCGTACTTGCCGTACGGGTGTTTCGGTATAGTTTCTGGAGCATCATGTGTTTTCAATCAATTTGATCTGACTAGCTACTCCCACCCTTGAAATAAACTCCGAAACAGTGGGCGAATGAGCTCTCTTTTGAGAATATCGAGGAATAATCTGACCCACATCAAAAGTATATTTTCCATGTACTTTGAACTCAATAAACCTTCAAGAACTAGAATCATGCTGTGTTTTCTGGTTTAATTCATAAATCGATGCTATTCATCACAATTATGTAGAACATAAGATTAGCCTACGCAAGTTTACCTCTGTACTTAATTTCGCTACCCCTGGGATCTCGAAGGCAGTGGTCGAGTTCCGCCCGCGGTCAGAAAAATGATGCGAGTTTCGCCTGCTTTGGACTATGAGCCCGTGGCTCGTGGGGTCAGCTTATGAGTTGAAGAAGCTTGCCGCCGGCCTTGCCGCGCATTTTTTATACTTGTTTTATTATGAATGATGAAATGATTCGGACGACCCAGAATTATTTTTGCATTTGCACGATCCAAGAGACCGCGTCTTGAGATATCCATCTAATGTAAATACATAATGTTATTCTTCAAACTTGGTAGATTATGGGCCGAGAAATTACTTTCAGCTAACTTTATCATACCTTGACTCGTTTGATTCATTTTTCAATACCTTCTTTTAGATTATTCTTTTAGAATTGAAGGATTCAGTTCTGGGCTTGTTTTATGAGCAAAATTTGGAGGCTAACTCGATAGGGCGCCCAAGGTGCGCAATTTCACTACCTCTCGTAAATCTCATGGAAGTACTTACTTTGGAAAATCAAGTTTCACCCCGCAAAATAATTTATACCTCAACATATTGCCTATATTGAAACTCGTTGTAGAAATAATAACCGAATTGGTGCCCTAAATGACACATTTGACTCGCAAGGTATAAGAATTTGCATTCTGTTCCATAAAATCACGATAGCTAAGCTGTGCGAAGATCTGATCGGGCGTACTAGGCAAATTAGTCTAGTTTTGACACTCTATGGTATATTTCAAGCCTCATTGATTGAGTAATGATGAGAGATACGAAATTTGGTGCTACCCCCCTAGATGTCTCATTAGGAGTGGCAAAATTAGGTGCACTCCCTCGCGATTTAGCAAAAAATCAATTAGTTGAAAGTCAACGATAAGCCAGCTTGAAATAAATCAAATTGGTTACTTACACTCATTTTGTATGTCGTGAGATGAGCTTTGAAATAAACTAGGTTGCAGTGAATAATCTTGATACAGACGGTACGTTATCAACAATACATGCTCAGGGTGGCGAACTTTCGTACGCTCGTTTTAGGGCCTAAGTATTGTTGTCTAAAAGGACCAGCGCTTTGATAGTGGCATTGAACACGAACACATTATATATGTATCTATATCATGATGTAATATACCGTCATCTGAGGTTACTTCGGTACGTTTTTTGCATTTTTCATCTCATTTGGCTTGTAATTTGTATATCTCATAATGAATCTCATACTTAGTCGTAGCCAATCAGAAGCTTACAACCTCAACTATCAATTGACGGGTAGTAAGCCCCAATTGGATATTTCTGGCTGGAGTTACAAGCGATTGACGTACTGTACCAAAGTTGGAACGCATTGGGATAACTTTGGTACTCTCATAGTAATTTTACATCTTCAGCTGCTATAGAGGGACTCAGTGCATCCAAATCGATATCTTGGAAAAACTATGTGGAAGCCAAAAGTCTGAGCTTTTCATCGACTTATTGCAAAAGACTATTTCAACAATTCTAACTTGTGCAATCACTGTTTGAATGAAGTGACTTCCGGCAGGCCTGAGCACCCAATTGTTTGAAGCATACTCATCGACTCAAAAATCGATTATTCGAGAAATTGAAGTTTTAAGAGACCGAATAGCTGCTAGAGATGCCCCCGGTATTGGACAACATTGTTTACGTGTATATTAGACGATGAAAATTAGTTTTAGAGTCATAGAATCATTTGCCTTCCAAAGCGCTAGCTTGCAAAACTTTTTCTCGCCGTGTACCAAAGTTATCCTTGCTGTAGCAAAGTATACCCAGTTGACGGTATTCTCAATATTTCAAGAGTCGGAGAGTCCAAGACTTGCCGCCTGGATACATCGAAAGAGATCACGTTGAGACATTTCACTTCAGCCTCGATTTTCTTTGCTAATTAAAGTTGCTGCGCTGTATTCTTCTGATAAGATTTAGATACTCACACCCTTTAAATTACAGGAATATCAGGTGTATATTGATAAATAAAGGAGTAGCAATGTGAAAAGTATAAAAAATTTGATCGAGATGATCATAGTCATTACCATCATTGATGAGAAGGCCGTCAACTTTCATGTACTTCATATTGCCATATACTATTTGGCTTTTCTGAAGATTTTCCTTGCATGACAGGAGGATCTGTAAGAATGAATATTGTGACGGTCTCCGTGTAAAAGGAATTAGCAGACACTGATTATAGAAGAACCAGAGCCCTTTAATTCGTAACAAGCTTGCAATAACACACAGACGAGATCTTATCCTCCTCAACAAACATGTTGTGATCACCGACCTACCGATAACAAAGGAGGAGAGTATGATTGAATTCGCCTTTCGCAACAATATATTCCTTCGTGTCATAAATTAAAATCGATCATCTGATAAAATTCAGAGAATTTATGAGGTGGCGCTAGTTAATAAATAATAAAAAAGGCTCATCACTTAAGAAATTCCATAGTATACCGTCAACCGGGATAACTATGAACACACGGGGTAACTTTGGAACACTTCTGGAAAGAGTTGCATATTCACGCACACGGCGTGCGGAATTTACCGCGGTTCTAGCCTCTCGAACATCTTACGTCCTCTCGAACATCTAGCCTCTCGAAAATCCCGCCCCGCCATATGCGTAGATGTACAACTTTTTCCAAAACCCGTGTAAAAGAGATCGTGCGCGAACGGTACATGGTCATACATGATCATGTACCGCAATTGGCGGTACACGCTCATACATGATCATGCTTTGTCATGCATCAATAAATCGCCGCTAGCATGCCATGCGGTCGCTCAAATCAGAATTTTGGATGAAAGGGGAAGATAGCGTGATGATCCCACCTCGATGAATAAATATTCCAAGCTCTGATCATTCCCCGGAATGTCGTTCGGGAACTCCATCGTGCATACTCATATTTATATGATCATGCATGATCCTCCTCCACTCGCCACAGGGCCCCAACGCAGGGACAAATAGCATTTTCGCGTGATCAGCGATGATTTTGAGGACGCCCGTTTCAGTTCCAAATATTTTTCTCCTGACATTTTTGGTCTCTCGTCAAGTTTTCTGATGGTTTCCATGGATCAAAACACTAGGCCACTTGTATAAGTAATTTTACGAAGAAATTACGGGATGACATGGCGACCTCGTATTTCACTCATAACTGTCGACTGATTCGATCGATCCCCAATTTTGAAAGAGCATCCAAGAGGGGGCCCAAAAACTTATCGATTAGCGAATTGTGCAAACCCCTCCGAGATTCTCCAGATATTGGTGCTAAAATATCTGAATACCTCATTCCTGACTTTTTGGACTCTATTGGAAGAACTTTTGCTACGAATGTTTTTGTTTTGTGAGAGAATATACACGGATCGTCTAGGAATCTCCCGGCCATCTCTCGATATTCTGAGGTCTCTAGGAACTTTTGAGTGGGCTAAACAATTTCAAAAGACTTGACAGAGATCTTCCGTGAGTCTGATTCGAAAAGAGATAATGACAGGACCACAAAATAAGTTTCCCGATCAGACAAAATCAAAGTTGTTTTTAATAGATTTTGGAGCGTTGAATATAAATCAAGAGTCAAAATAGAGTCTTTTCGTTTCTTTTTTGAGTTGGAACTAAATTCAAAGGCGCAAAACCAACAGTTTTTCACTGGTTTTTTATGTAAAGGGCTGTCCACATGAATTCAGCATGATTTTCTCCCGACATTTTTTCTGACCTCCAAAGGGTTTGATAGGTTTTCGAACCAATTCTTAGATACTTTTGAACAAATTAAATCGATTGATGTGGTGCGAAGTTATAATAGAATCCGAGAGTGAAATTCCATCTTTGGGGTTATTCGTAAAGTCGCTTATATGAGCCCAAATCTGAGAAAAAAAAATATTTTTCAACCTAAAACATGTGGATTTGGTCATCTTCCAACATAACAGATCCATTAAAAAATTTTGGTTGGCCAAGAAAATGCCAGGAGAAAACCGTGCTGCATTCGCGGGGACAGCCTCTGGACGTGAACAGTCTTATACATAGGAAATCAGTGAAAATCCTTGACTTTGTGCCTATAGATTCACCTCTCACTCAAGAATGGCGACGAAGACGCCATATTCTGACCATTGATTCGTGTTTAGCACCACAAAATACACCAAAAGTGACACTTGCACCTCGTATCAGACAGTTTTTTCTCGTGGACTTAGTAACCTATTTCAACGCATCGATTGAGTTATTCCACTAGGGAAGTGAATGGATCAAGCATCTTTCGAACATTATGTGTGGTCAAAACAGCAAGAGACAGGGTTAGAAGCACTTCTTGATTTATGAAATACATTTTTCTGCTAATATGCACTTCCTTCAGCTCTAGGAGTCATGTATGTGTGCCTAATCTTTCGCCATTGGTTGGAAAACTATCATTCTCTAAGACGGCCGTAACTTCGAAATCCTTCCAGATTTTCAAGGGAAGAAGAAGCTCTACTTTATCAATATTCATCATAAATTGATTCAAAATGAAACAAAACAATATTTCGAAAAAGTAAATTCAAGCTGCCCTGCGTATCGGTAGAGCATACCACTGTATAGAATTTTGAAGCGATCTGTGCAAAGCGCTTGGAGTGATTTGAACTGTAGTGTAATTACAGTATATTTGCACTATAGTTAAAATCACTCCAAGAGCTTTCAAATGATCGCTTCAAAATTTTACACAGTGATTCGTTCTGCCGATACGCAGGGCAGCTTGGATTTACTTTTTCGAAACATTGTTTTGTTTCATTTTAAATCGATTTATAATGAATGTCGGTAAGGTAGAGCTTTTGCATGACCTTATTTATTTCTGCTCTTTCCAAACCCTACGAAATGAGATGAACAACATTTGAAAGGAGCTAACAGAGACCCTTCTAGGCGGGTATTATGAAAGAGAAATTTTCCCATGGATGGATCAAATCAGGCACTTTTCCCTCATATATAATTGACAGCCTGGAAAGTCACCTCTCTTAGCTTGTGTGAGTAGGATTTCAATGCGATTGGAAGGAACCTCGGGGATTTCCGCTACACCTTGAAAATTATTAAAAAACAAGTGCATTAAAATGCTCCCAGCGAAATATTTCGAGCTGGGGGAATTGATTTTATAATTCAAATAATGAAATTTGCCAAAATTGCGCTTTAAACTAGGAGCAGCCTCGTTTACCATTACATGCTATATTTTGGATAAATAAACGTCAACATCTTTGTGGAAGTGGGAGGACCAAAAAAGGCTCTGTTAGAAGAAGTCAGAAATAGAGTGCTGTTTAGGACTCTATTTGTGAAACTAGAAATCGCTCTGTCGTCCCTTGATTTCTTTGTAAAATTACTAATACAAGTTGTCTGGTATTGGGATAATCATCTTTTGATTCATAGAAGCCATCAGAGAATCTGATAAACTGATACGAGCGTCCTCAAAATCATCGCTGGTCACGCGAAAATGCTATTCGTCCCTGCGTCGGGGCCCTGTGGCGAGTGGAGGAGGATCATGCACGATCATGTATGAGTATGCATGATGGAGTTCCAGAACGATATTCCGGGGAATGATCAGAGCTTGGAACATTCATTCATGAGGGTGGGATCATCACGCTATCTTCCCCTTTCATCCAAAATACTTATTTGAGCGCCCGCGTGGCATGCTAGCGGCGATTTATTGATGCATGACAAAGCATGATCATGTATGAGCGTGTACCGCCAATTGCGGTACATGATCATGTATGGTCATGTATCGCGAACGGTACATGGTCATACATGACCATGTAACGAACTCTTTTACGAGGGATGTGTTCCAAAGTTAACCCGTGTCTTCAAAGTAACCCCGGTTCACGGTAGTTCGAACGTCCATTAATCTATATCCAGTAAGGCAATCCTATCTGTAGTTGCGGTTGCGCGAGTTCAGGCGCAGCTTGAACAAAACGAGGCGTCGACCATAGTACCAAAATAAATTGATAGGGACCACTGCTCAAACTTGTGCAAACACGTGCTCGCTAACAAATTCGGTGTATATATCGGTATACCTTAGTTCACATCTTGAGATAAATTATAGTGTCATTTGGTGGATCAAGCCCCTAAAGTGTCATAATCAGAGAAATTCAAGGCGGCAAGAAAAATCTAACCCTCAAAACATTACAGTAAAGAGGACTCTTTATGATTGTAATTTCAAATTTCAAGAGGACGATCGCAATTCGTCGAGCTAGCTATGAGCGTCCAAATGATCCTCGTTAGTTATGCTAAGAGGAGCAGAGCGGAGAAATACAATATCCCCATTTTTTTAGTGAAGTGGTTTAATTCACCTAGTTTGATGTAGGATCGCGCTCAAAGTTGTGATACGATTCCTCTATTCGAGTGCTCTGAAAGTATGGCGGCTTTTTTGGCCCCGAGGAAAGAATAATTCAGGAGGCATCCAAATACTGAAGGGAGCAAACTTCATTGAGTTTTCCATCAAGAGTATATCATGAAATTGAAAAATGAATGAATCATATATTTTCCATACCTTTATATCATCTGGATCACGGGTTATAACGAAGTTCCTCCAAAAGAATTGGAGCTGGTAAACGGGATATTTTTCGGCGAGGGATACCAGAATATCCCAAGTCGCATCTGAAATGATTGATCATCGTGGATCCTTATTCCATAAATTGTGAAGATTAATTCGTATCAAATTTTCTAGATTGTATTACTTGAATTCAAAACCCTCACTCTGGATTGATCGTTGTAAATACACTATAAGCCTGTTTCAACACACGCATTTTCTACAAATCTCATGAAGTCATTGAAGTTTCCTTCCAACGCGAATACACGGCACCAGCGAGTAACAACTAATACGATGTTCTCCACCGAGAAAAGTACCATGATCTCACCGTAGCATAGAGTAACAATAGGCACTTTCCCTACGGTCGTGAATCTGTTACAGTTCCGTCAGTACTGGAGAAATGTATACTATTCCATTTAATTCGAGCTATCACGGTAAGCAATGCTTTCTATTGCTGAGCCTCCGCGTTACAAGAAGCTCCATTAAATTTTTCTAGCAATGAGGTGAAAATAGCAGACGCAAGGCAGTAGCCTCCCGTCAGCAGTTGCGATACCAACCCCGAGCAGAAGGCTCCGCACAAAAAATTGGTGCACAGTTGGACTCAGTTAATTACTGTACAGAGATTGGCTCTCTACGATTTCAGGCTCATATTCAGTACGTAACATACACATTTTTGTGATTTTGATTGATGTAAGTTTACGAACGAGGCTGAAGGAATTTAATCAGTGGTTGTAAGCGGGCATCAGACCAGAGGATGTTATCGTGAAAGAAACTTTCTCATTAATTGAAGAACTACACCATTAAAAAAAACATGTGGCCGGTCAATTAATTTGTGAAATTAAGTCGTTTCCATGTAAACCTGTCACAGGAGACACAGGAGACAACATCGAAAGGGAGATGGAAGGTTTGAGAAATTGAAAACAATAAAGCACGCCTGCATCAGGATATTAGCTGCAAGAAACGCAAAGCAAGATGATCTACGAATTGTCTCCCGCTAATAATTCTGCATTTTTATCCTATCTCACCTTACCTATCTCGCTCTTTTGGTCGCGCAATATTTCTATCGCTCTGTGTCACGCGTTTTTAAGCCAGCTCAAACTTGCAGGATGCAACTGCGATGATGCTTTGTACAAAATTCGCGATGCAGCCAATAGGATCACGTATACGGGCAAGTTCGGTTGGAGAGTGGTAAACAATTCTGAGTTCAATGAAAGCGAGAATAACACAAATACCCGTCTCATTCACCCATATGTGCCTACATTAATTGTCCCCGAAGATCGATCACAAAGACTCAAATGTTCACGTATTCTAACACGAGGACGATTAAGATACTATCATTATCATCAACACGGAATATTTATCTTTAATCGTTCTCATAGATACCAAATGATGGGATGGATTACATGGATTATGAAACTTTTGATTCTCGACATATTTCTCACACATCATTATCGTTTGAGTTGATTACGTCTTTCATGTGATGATTGTGCATGAATAAATAATTATGAGCAGCTCACTGGCTATTTTAATTATTAACAGCTTCTCTCCTACTACGTGTACTGGTGATGCGTCAGTGTTAATTCTATACTTTCAAATATGGTGAGACGTGGTTGCAGAGGATTACAGGTGTGTGCCCCCGTAGAAAATATTTTTCTTTGAATTTTGAATTTAAAAGTTCGTCGAGTATGCCTTTATACGAACTTCTTATTGAAGGCAATCCTATATTTGATATTATAGTGATTTAGAAAATAACGTCGTCCGTTTTCTTGAAATTGACTTCAACTGAAATTTCGTATTGATAACTCGATTTAGAATGTCGAAACAGGCTGTTACGACGTTTTCCAAATTTCCAAAACTTGTAAGAGAAAAGCTATTTTAATTCCATAATACGAAATTCTGCAAAACGTGATATACTTTTGAGGAAATACGACACTGGGGGGCATTAGGGGATGCTTCCTCAGAGTGGCATCTACAGTAAGTATCCCCGGATCATACGATTAAAAATTGAATCTCAATTTTTGAATGCATGGAAATTTTACAATGAATCGAATCATTCCAGAATACTGCAGATGCTACTTTGAGAAAGCATTCTGCTAATATCTTCCAGCAGGATATTTTTCAGAGTATGCTATGTAATAGGTACATAGCTGTGCATCTGGGAACTGTCTACTTACGTACAGAGAGACGGCAGATATATAAGCTATTTCCTATGAATGGTACAGAAAATGCCGGCCCGGGTAGTTTGTTTATTAACACTCTTGCTTTACTATATCTGAGACATAACTGGAGTATCAACAGAATAAGAAAAATAACAGGCAAAGTATTATCCATCTTAAATAAACATTGAACGAATCGTCGATCAAGTATGGAATATTCCAATTTACACCGTCATCGAGTTTCCAATGGGTTCGTGACTCGCTTCGATACAATGAAGCAGAGTCTACCTTAGAACTACGTATCAAACGACTGCATGCCTCGGGACAATGGTGCTGTATAAATACTCATACATCCTAACGTAAGAAACTCGCTAGCAGCGTTTTTTGGTGTGGAAAATAAATCGATTGATTGCACTCTTGCTTAACGGTCAGATCTATTGTAGTTTTTCTAGAAAGAATCTATATTTATAGTCACCATCTTCATTTCAAATTATACTTCATAACTGTATGAATAAGATTCCTCTCACGGCGCTTCTCTTAGTGAAAGAAGCTACCAAAGACGTTCGTAACAAAGGGAACCACCAGCGGGTCCCACGTGTCGTTGGATTCTTGAGTACATCAAATGACGCAGATACATCCAAGAGCTCACGTCGCAATTTTTACCCGTTAGGTGTGATGCCTAAAAAATATTCATAAAACACTTTCGGTATCGGTTCGAATCGGATGCGTTACGCCTCAAAAACCTCGTATTTGTTGCAATTCAAGGGCAAAAACTCTGCATTCAGCAATGAATAGCTATTTGATCCCAACTATACTGAATAGCTCCCAACTATATCTTAGCCCACTCGGAAGTTTATCCCAAAACTTGCAAAATGAGATAAGATGCGTGGAACTCGAACAAATGAGAGTCAAATTTTGAATCGAAAAATTGTTCACCTCATTTGGAAAATACTGATACTTGCCACTGTTTGACGTTTGTCTCATTATTTCTACTCTTCAGCGCATCTAAGATATTTACGGCTCCTGAAAATGGGCTAATATAGCTGACAAATGAGCTATATTATGTACCTGCTTGACCGAACTTTATGAATCGCACTTAGAATCTATATAACGAACTTTACATTTTCTCACGTGTCGAGGAAGTGTCATAACTTTGTTTCAGTGACAGGCACACCTTTGGGTGAAAATTATATAATCAATCAACGTATACTGACGTTCTCATCAAATTTTCAGACTGATTGGGTAACCGCCAAAGCTTTGGGTTAAGCCGTGCGATTACTCGTCTCAAGCTACAAGTAAAAAGTCGATTTTGCCCTTGTAATTTACGTGATTTTAATCACTTGAAGAAAAACCTGGCCCCCAAAATGCAAGTAACTGACTGAAATTAGAACATAATTGATGAAAGATCAGCATGAATTGTGAAATATTTGCGCTGGTTGTCTTTACAGCTTTCAATAGGCCAGCTACACAAAGTGGACCGAATTTTGGGATTTGCCTATATAGTAGAATGGGTTTGATTCAGTATAAAAACGTGAAAACTATAGTCGCACATTCTACAGGTCGTTCGCAAGAGTCTATTCCTAAATGTGAAAGGAAATCTCGAGAGTTTTTGTAGATAACGTAGGTTCTGACAGAAGGAACATGGAGATGTCTTGATTAAGCATTCTGCGATTGGATAAGACTCAATAAGTTAAGAAATCCAATTTGATTTAGGGACTGCCGGTTTTTTAGCTGGAGCTATTTGTCGATTTTCATAATATTTTGGGGGTAAAAATAAATTTTACGCCCCCATATATTTTGATTGAAGCAAAAGAATGAATATCTCTGTGAATGGTAATAACCTCATTTTAGCTTCTTAGGGTTATTCTATACGACCTTTTTTCGATTAAATATAGGATAATTCGTTCTATTCATACTATAGACGAAGTGTGATTCTATGTAATATCTTGTAGCTGAGATCAGGTATACAATCAGCTAACAAGGTAGCAGCCAAAAAATATTGAATGATCCTTTCATGCAAAACCAGGCCATTGAGGCATCTTGCAGCCTACAAGAAAGACTGTATGGTCTTGGGAAAAACATCGTTGAAGCGTTGTAAAAAAGATAAAGAACGTAGCTCACAGACTACTATTCATGAGGGAATCAATGATCGAGATTCGTGTTACTCATAGTGCGATGTGCTGAACACGCTGGAACAAGATGATGATGGCACAAATTGTCGCAAAATGGTTAATAGAGGAACAATAAGAGTGTTTCGAAGGGTTTGATTCAATGGGCTCTTAGTTAATACTAAGAACACCTACCTTTACTATACCTCTATTTTTTTCTCTGATTCCTTCCGTTCTTCATAGCCTTTCTCCAAGTGGCATGAGAATACCAGTACTGGTTACTGGACAAGAAAACAAGAACTAACACATAATATGGAATTGGCTTGAGTCATATCTGCATATAGCAGACGATGAAGCCACTAGAAGAAGAAGAAGAAGTTCATTCTAACTACGGAATCCAACATCAAGGTCATTTTGAACCGTTTGATGTGAGCATTGTGCTATTACTCTTCAAAAATTCAACAAATGCGGTACAGTGAATCTGACTCCTACAAATTATCGTGAGTGATCCAATGTCCTATCATGAGCTAAATTAATCAATTTCGGTATACTTTTTCGCGGAAATACTGGCACGTCAATGAAGCATAAAATATTCTTCAAGAAATCTCCATATTACATACTATATCATAACACACGTAAAGGGAGAATTATCCGTATATTCTATCAAATGGATATATGAATGAACTACTCTCAAAAATATTGAAATTTTCGCAGGTAAACACGGTCAAGCTAGGCGGTACGATAGGCTTCATATTCTTAAGTAAAACACTTTCGAAAAATCATCAGTGAAACCTACGACGGAACAGAAAAGCACAGATTATGATTACAAATGCTATTTTTGGGATCTTTCGAGTTACGTTCTGACGAATAGATTATCAATCGAAACTGACTCGCACACAACATTATCCTTGCGCTCCACTCGGGGAAGTAAGTTTTGGAAACTCAGCTGGCTTCATCGAGAGAACCGAAAGATTTGCACAAATACGACCGAGCTAATAGGTCAGAAACTTTTATCGAAAATTGCATCGAAATTTAGTATTGTTAATAAATGTCCAACAAATATGATTTCCCTAGACCACTGTTTGAAGCCCAAATAACTCATGTCCCGTCGAATCAATGGTTAGTCACGCAGTTTAATATCGAAATCCCGCTGATAGTAATTGAAGCTCGCTAAATACATACATCCTTGGGCCCGAGCCTTGGCCTGATGATTCAATGAACTAAAGCGCTATGCACCTAGATCCCAACTGCCCCATCGCCACCGGTTGACTCATGCCAGAAGCGTATACCAGTTGCTCCTGCGAACATACATCCGTTATTACCTCGGTGAATGGATTAGGAATAAACGGCTGTCCATTCCAAGACGCGGCAATCGGCGTCATTGGCCTGGACGCTTATTCGGTTTTAAAATATCCTCTCTCCGATGAAACCACTCATAAATTGAATAGTTCCCATGAAGCTTACCGTTCACTATATGATCCCACCGTAGAAGTCTGACCCTCTGCTCATCACCAGTTCAATAACTGCTCTACGACTTCAAAATTCTTCCATGGAATTCAAAATTGAGATTGAGATTATGGAAACTGAAGAGTAAGCGTGATCGTTCACAAACCAACATTCGCCCTAAATTGATTCAAAATAAAACAAAACAAGACTTTAAAAAAGTAGAAACAATGCCCTTTGCGTATTTGTAGAATGCACGTGTAAGCAAAATTTTGAAGTGAGACCCCGGAAAGCGTTTGTAGTCTTGTCCATAGTACAATTATAATTTGCACTGTAGACAGGATTCCTCTAAGAGCTTCCCACGGTTCACTTTGGAATTTTGCTAAAAGGAACTAATTGAAAATGAATGTCGAGAAAATAGAGCGTTCACTACCATTGAGAGCAAGTCTCCGTTGATGCCTTACAGAGCATCCCGCGTAAAAATTTGGACCCTTGGCAATAATTCGCAATATATTCGCAATATATATTCGCAATATATTGCAAAAATATTGGAAATATATAGCTGCAATATATCCGCAATATAGCGCCAAACATCACTATCTAATATATAACCGATATATTGCTAATTTTCTGAGACATTTTTTTCACCCAGATTTTGGCAATATATTGCCGATATATTGCTCATAAAAGATTTTGATATCTGTATTCTCTGTTCGTTTATAAATTTTCTAAGACAGTTTTCAAAATTCAATATTTCAAAGATGTAAGGAGTATTGTTCTTTGATTGACCTTGCTTCAAATGTTGGAAAGATCATTACAGGACAGGAATTCTCGACGTACTATACACGTGATTGAATCCGCAAGAAAGACATTCTTGGGAAGATTGCACTAGCTTACAAAATGAACCATTTATAAAACGCACGATACAACGTCGATGATGTAAATTCGCAACATAGTATACAAGCCAACAGGGAGGACAGGGTACAGAGCAAACGACTACAATCTCAGGCACAACACGAATAACACATGGTCAGAGTCAAGTTTTGCACGGACAAGCTGTAACGTGGGCTGGTGAGTTCTCCAGACGAGGTAGATGTTCCTGAAGAACAACCGCGGACCTAGAGATAGTCGCAGACGCTCCGCATCTCGAGACCGAAATTGTGACGCCGGATTCAGTGCCGCAGCTTCCCCCGCAGCAGTCTGAGCATTTCTCAAGCCCGTCAGCCCATTTTCTTCGGTGAGGACGATTTTCGAAGAGACTTCACGGACGCCTGCGCCTTTTCGCAGCAGCGTTGCTCTCGACCTGCAAACATGAGATTTGCACAAAAAATCATACAAATCGGCGACTACTAATTGGATTTCATCTGGAGCTCGATTTCGAATCGAATTCTCAATTTAGGAAGAATGGCACAAAAATGAAATGTTGGTATGATGAATTTATTGCAGGACGCTCATATGGAGGTATATAACAGAATTTATCGGTCTTTCCTGCTAATTTTGTTTAATAGGCAACGTTTCGGTTGTTAAAATACAACCCTCTTTAGGCTAATTAATAGAAGAATCACATTTCACCCAGAATTTTGGGTTCGTTCAATTGCACTTGTATACAAATATGTCATGAATAGACTGTAAAAATATTATTCGAAAAATATTATTCGCACGATAATCATCCAAACGGAGACAAAGAGTGCTTGATCCTTCTTGTCCTGGGGTGGAAAGGATTGATGGAATATCCCATCCTAATTAACGAGGTGTTATGCCGATTTCCCTCTAGGACCAACATCAGTTTGTCCTGGAGGGAAATCCCAGGGATGTTTGTCCTGGAGGGAAATCGGCATGACATATTTGTATACGAGTGCAATTGAACGAACCCAAAATTCTGGGTGAAATGTGATTCTTCTATTAATTAGCCTGAAGACGGTTGTATTTTAACAACCGAAACGTTGCCTATTAAACAAAATTAGCAGGAAAGACCGATGAATTCAGTTATATACGGAAATGAAATGTTTGAACAATAACAAGAAACTGTCTAGGTTATGAAAATTGAAAGATGCCGTAAACATGCCTAGACTCTTTTTAGGCAACGAAAAATACTCATCTGATGCGCGAGGTTTTATCAAGGGCTGCTGTAGTCGCGAAATGCCGAGCTGTTGCAGGGATTTTCCTTCCAAGCGGGTGACAAAAAGCTGGCGGAGATGTTGAGAATTTTTTCTGTTTGCAAGCGCAGAGCAGACCGAAGAAGCTCTAGGTCCGCGGTTGTTCTTCAGGAACATCTACCTCGTCTGGAGAACTCACCAGCCCGCGTTACAGCTTGTCCGTGCAAAACTTGACTCTGACCATGTGTTATTTGTGTTGTGCCTGAGATTGTACACTCTAAATCTCAAATTGTAGAATTCTACAACCAGAATTGTAGTATACTACATTTTCAATTTGTGAAAACTCGGGCACAATTTTATTGTAGTATACCACAATTTCAAATTGTAGTTTTTGGACTACAATTTCAAAGTGGAGACAGGCACAATTTGAGATTGTAGCCAGGCTCAATTTGAAATAGTACTCAGGAACAATTTGAAATTGTGGTCGGAGACAATTTCAAATCATTGTGGTTAGGTACAATTCCAAACTAAGACAATGCAAATGTCACAGTTTGGCACCTGCCAAGAACTGTGGAGCTTAGTTTGCTTTGGTTTTGTGAATCTGATCATTTTTAGTTAGGGCTCTAAAAATGAGCGCGATGTCTATAGATAATAGTTGGATATTTCAGAGTGAAAAAAAATTTTTCTCCTGGATTGACGTGAATGATGTCAGAGCCTGTAACTGGGGTAATCGAAATGCTATGTCATGGTGGTTTTTGCACAGTAACTTCTCGACCTCACTTTTATATTTTCTCTCGCATCGCAACTTTTTACTATTAAGCACATCTCGCTTCGCATCTTAGACTAACGTACGCTCTTTTGCGATGTCGGTACCGGCACGTGCCTATCTTACCACATTCGCTCACACGGACAGATATCTGCACTAGGTTGGAACTCCTTTATATGTTGACCGAGGTTATATTTGGTCGCTTGCGAGAAGCACGAGACACGTTGATCGAGACTTGAATTAGATCTCCATGATCTAATCCTTGACATAGTGAAATCTGCGATGGATCGGTCAATCATTTTTAGAGTTGATGAGAGGGTTGTTTGGATATTCTTCGATTGCCAAATCTGATCAAAATGATACGTTCATTAAACTCAAGATGCTTAGAGTGCAACCAGGCTCCACCTGGCGGACAGTATTGAACTTGCTGCACTCAGACCGCCAATTTGTATCATTATGAATAAGAGACCGCTGAACATTTTCAAACATAGAATGATTTATCTGTCTTTTAGGCCTTCAGCTTTTCTTTCTGAATTTCAATCCCGTACTCATAATTGTAATCAGTCATCGAATATAGTATTAGTTAATTCATTTTTCAATTTTTGATGATAATAGAGGAAAATCAGTCTGATTATCTCTCATTGCTGTCCAAAAAGTTGAATGTGAAGCTGAAAGTGGAGTTTGAAAGTTACTTTGGAGAGATTGAGAGACAAAATTATACCAAACCACGTACTAGGACCTGCAAAATGCAGACCTCATAATGGAAATTCTGAAATTCATCCTCCAAATATCTCAACCAGGAAAAATGTCCAACTATTTCACCTGCTACAGTAGTATCCTTCATTTCTTTCCATTGAAAAACATTTTGGGCTTGGAAATCAATTGAAGGATCTCACTGACATTTGGGCCTCACTCGACTACACTACTCACAAAGACCTCTGATTGCATATTTCTTCATCTCCAAAGAAGGAAGATGAGCAATCAGAGAATAACGAGAAGAATTTGATGAATTATGATGTATCAATGTTCGCAAAGTCTTCCTGATAGCTTGTACTTCTATTAATTGGCTTTTGATATGTATGCATATGTGTTGAACTTGGATCATTGAACTTGGTTTAATTGAAAAGTCATTCATAAGCATATTGGTCTGATAAAGCTAGCAGATGAGTCCAACCAATTGATGTTATTACTAAGTACCGGTATTCAGAAAATCACTGAAATGACTAATTAGATCAATACTGAGAATCAGTCAATGGCTATCTCCTGTTTGAATCGCTTGGGGGACTGTTTTGAGATCAACATCAACTCAATGCAGTTTTATAATAGCTACACATAATTTACTTCTTGAAAATATAACTGGAATCGATTGTGATTCTTGTCTCAGCATTAGCTCTAAGGAGGATGGTTGAAATTTTGATTGCACTGCCAGATTAATTTGATTTGCCTAGCCAATAAACTTAAAGTATACGCCTTGTTTGGGAGCAGAGCTGAATCACGCCACTGGCAGTAATTCAAAGTGAACAGGAGAGCATATATCTATTTCATCTTTTAAGCATCATTTGGAACCGTTTAACACAGCAGAAGACAGCTCTATGCAATGAATATACGGTTGAGTTGAGGGAATCAACACGTTTTGATAACAATTGAGTCCCAGCAGCAACTTTAACATCCAGAACAATTACACTAGAGGAGTGCGGCCCAAGAAACATCTGTAAAGAATCATTTGAAGGGTATAGCCGGGTCAGATGGTAAAAATTGCCCACGAGCCGATCTGGATAAAAAAAATACCATTCGATAGGGTATGCTGAGGGGATGTTTTCCAACAATTTTCAGCCCTGAAGGTTGGGGGGGGGGGGGGTTGAAACTACCCCCGATCCTTAAATAATCATAACTCCGAGTCAAATGAGCCGATTCAGACGTTCCAAAGCGTGGAAAATTTTGTCTTCTTAAGACGCGTCTGATGAAATTTTTTCAGAATTTTTGGCGCCAAATTTGAATTATGGCAGCAATTTTCAAATTTCAAAATCCGATAGAAGAAAATAAAAAATACACCCCCTCTGGAAAGAAAAATATTCTGTAAATCTTGTCAAAATCTACTGAAAAATGATTCTTTTGGAATTTTTGTGGTGCGGCAATCCAGTCAAAAACGAGAAAAACTGAATTTTTTACGATTTTTCAAAGTTTTTAGCCATTTCCTGCGCATGCGCGTGATTTGAGGACTTTGAATATTCAAAATATCAATAGCCAATACAATTTCCTTGGAAATGACCCGTTGTTTAAGTAAGTTTGATCAAATAGAGCCGGAATTACGGCCATTTGAAGAGTAGATAATCGAATACAGGCGTCCCTCGTTTTACGCGGGGGTTACGTACTCAAAAAGTCCCGCGTAAATCAAAACCGCGTAAATCAAGACCTTATCCTTATGGGAAGAGA
>JAPYYZ010001425.1:0-16829 GCA_030522705.1 Eretmocerus eremicus
ATAATCCAAGCAGTCCACTGATAAGCTATCGCTCAAGACGTAATATCAGAGCACCGCAAAACTTGCAGATCATCACGCTAGCGAGAAACATCATACATCCGCATAATGCAGCGCGTTTTTCTTCGCTCACGCGATCGACATTCTAGCAGACAGATGAATCCACGACGTGTAAACAAATAAATTGGCGTGACCTTTGGGATACCACGAGAAACTTTTGGTATTCCGATCCTTTGGTACAATTATTGTCAGAGGATAGTGAACAGATTTTGACAGATACCTTGTGGGCCCTTCCGCTCGTGCATCGACTTGAAGCTGCGGTCGATGCAAGCAAACCTCCGAATTCTCACGAGACTTCCATCCACACCAAGTACGCGACTCCAACCGTACCGCAGACCCACGAAACTCACAAATACTATCACTTTCAGCTCATCTGTATTCTGGCAATCAGCTTTACAAAACTACTGATGAATAATCGAGTAAATATGTTGACTATTTTGCTTTATAATCATTCACATGCTGCTCCAGCTATCCGCGCACTCCGCGCAATGCTGTCAGATGCTGTCTGCTAGATTTGAGCTTAGTGGTGGGGACAACACTTATAGTGTATACACATATATATATGGGTGATTCCGCCAAAAGTGCGATTTACTGGGTACAAAAGTGTCCACGAGTGTGATTTGGGTCAAAAAATTATTTCAGCCCCAAATGAGTTTCGGGAGGTCAATAAAGTTAATTCTGATATGTTTGGGCCTCAGAAACAAGTATCCAGAATTACATAGCCCAAGATGAATCTCAGGGGAAAGGGGCCGATGAAGGGACGGGAACAAATCGTTGACATTTTTTCGCACATATTTCACCTAATGCCACCAAATACAACGAAAAAATTCGTTTTACTAAGCGATAGAGTTCACAGGGTTACGGCACACCAGGAGGACGGAATTGACCGAAAATTTCGTAAGCGAATTGTGAAACCCGTTTAAACTGCCTACTTATGCACACATTCGATTCTAGAGCCACTCTAGCGCATTTTTTCAAGCCTTTGGGACGTTTGGGTGATAACTTGGCCCGTACAAAGGGCCATATGTGCAAATCTCTGGACAAAATGTTGCGGTCTGCCCGGGCGGAAGCTGAACTTTTTATTTCGACTCGCATATAATGGTGGAATGGTTCACTCCAAAGTATAATAGAGTTTGAAACAATGATTGGGTGTAGTACTGGTTTTTATAGTGAATATTATTGCGATCTGGACAGGGGACGGAAATGACATTTTGACTCCTAATTCTCTAATATAAAAAACGGAGGCTTCAAAAATCACTCGAAAACCAACCACTTTGGGTACCAATAAAATACACCCTAGAAAATTTTAACCCCAACGATTGAAAGTCGCGGAGGCTTTTGCGAACCTCGGACGCAGAAAATCCCACTTTTCGCGGAATCACTCATATATATGTATATAGAAGACTCAGACGAGTTGATGGGGTTCGCAAAATTTTTGGTCATTATCAGTAACTTCACAAGCTCATTCGAGGACTAACTCATTGCGCGTTTTTCTAATGTAAGCCTCTTCATATCTTGTGATTTGTATGCTAAAAATGTTGCACAGGTTTATGAGGACCGTCCAAAGCCTATTCCAGAAAAATCAAAATCGAGCTATTAAAAGTGAAGACTATGGGTAAGGAATTTTCGTTGATCTCGCTATTCATACTTATTATTGCATGAACAATAATATGATTTTCGCATGAAGTGAGACGACCGTGAGTGAGACCCGCTCATGTTTTATTGAGTTCTCGCGAGTAGTTTTGCCGTCTCTTACACCGCTGTTGGTCAACCTCGGCTATATTAAACGTTGCCGATGGCTTTCGACGGACTTTAAATAATAACTTACAGCAACTTATCACAAAAATTGAAGAGTATTCACAATATTACTTATAAGCCGCTAGGATCATGCGATTTTTAATTGATTTTTGAGACAGATTTGTGTCGAGGAGTGTATGCAAATTCATATTTCAAAACCGCAATATTTCTTACTCTTTTTGGGACATAGACTTTTTTCTCAATCATTGCTAATTACAGAAGATCTGGTATGTCCTCCAACCCTTTTTCATTTTTACCTTTTGTGCATTGAATATAAATATCTCGCTGTATCAACTCGACGTTGAAAATACAGGAAAGAGTATGAAAAACGTTCAATCGTTGCAAGCCGTCTGGTGTAGCAGCACGATATTCATATCATTACATAATTACAACAGCGTTGGTTGAACAGACATCCTTTTCAATATGTATAATTTTCCTTAGGAAACTATTCTAGCTGTTTTGGTGAAAGCTTTTTCGCAATGAACGGAAATTTTGAGACTATCATAGTTTTTAGTGTAGAATTTCTATGTAGTATGCCTATTTGCGTACTTCATACATTATTTTTCAAAAATTGATAAAAAGCTATGGTTCAAATGGCTATATAGAGTATGATATTAAGAATAACAAATCCTGATAGTTTTTATAATTTTTCTATCTTTATGACATTTGACATAATATAATACTGTCGACAAAAAACTCAAGTTTTACATAGTTCGAGCTCCATTATTGGCAGAAAAAAACGAAAGAAATACAGGCCATAAACGATTGAATTTACATTCCTTGTCATGTTCAGAAAATATGTATATTCGTATGCTTTTATTTTGACGCATGCATGACGTTGAAGAAATTCTCTAGGATTCTAATTTTGAGAACGAAATTCAAGCAACGGTCAAGTTAAGAAATTGATATTCCAATTTCATTTACTGACGAATGCCTTGATGAAAACAAGTTCTCCGTAAAATTGGTAGGTTCGGTTCTGATGTCGTCGATTTTGTAGGAGGAAGCCGTTTGCAACCGCCTTTTAGAAAGAGAAAAAATTGCGACGGGACATAATTTTTTCTAATTACACGTTTCGTAAGAACATGTAATTGGATTGGAAACAAACGTTTAAAAGAGAGGCCAAGCTCGCTAAAATTTTGCAGATACCGTCAACCGGGACTACTTTGGCCACCGGAGTTACTTATTTGGTCCACTCGTATTTCAGACATATATATCTTTGGATGAGTCTATCCTACGACATCCTTCGAAGACTCATTTTAAAGGTGAAGTCGAGAGCATCACAATAAACCACCACAGAAAATTCTTGCAAATAGACACCCGATGATATCGATCGAGTATCTAAATTAATTTGATGAACTGATTGAAAGCTATGGCTGGAATACGAGTGGACCAAAGCAGCCCCGGTTCAAGGCAGCTCAGTTTTCCGTCATACGTATTGTGGTTTGCCTTATTCACTCCAACAAGCGTGAATTTTCATACGATCAGAATATTTATATTATTCTTATGTCGTTGAACTCGATGCATTCTCAAATCAGAGTTTGATTTTCATTATAACTGTAATGATAGCGAGTATGCGATGATATCATGTGAGAGAATCCGTAAATGAATCGGCAATGTATTATCGAGGAAACAATCGGCGTGGAACCATCGCATCAGAATTAAAACGATTTTTGGCAATGTATAAGAGATAGTTCCCAAAAATTGCGGATCGTTGTTTTTGAACTCTTTCTAACTACCGAGTCTTTGATAGTTGTCATTGTGCAGTGTAAGTTGCTTTGTGTTCTTTATTGGGATAATAATTATTATCAATTATAATTAACCGATCCCAAGTCTGTTGCGAAGCAGAACTGGAACTGTTATCGTGAAAAGAGATTTTTGGAACATTGAAATGAATTTGCTAGTTTCTAGACGAAAAAGTTTTCATCCAAAGTCTTTGGCCTTCTCTCGTTACGTTTGATGATCGATCAGTATGAGGAAAGGAAGAACAAAGTGGGATGTGAGTCTTTCTGCAGTGGTAAGTCATTATAGAGCTATGATCAATTGTCTATTCATGCGTTAATCTATGTTTCGATTCAGTTTCTGAAGCAAACTTGAAAGTAAAGCGGTTATGGCAGAACAATGCAAGACCCCAAATCGACTTTGAGTGTACTGCAAGTTCGTCCTGGTCTATTGAGAAATCGACAAGATACTCCAAAAGTTGCGTATACTGTTGATTATCTCTCGAAAAATGTTCGGAGTGAACTTTTCCGAAGGATATTCGCGCCAGTGAAGGCAAGTCAATCCAAACCATTATAGGAAACAATGGAGTACCTACATGTCTCAGGACCGCCCAAGTTTGAGCCGGATAATACATCAAAGAATGAAGGAATACGGGTTCGATCTTCAAGATACAATTAAAATCTCGGAAAGGTCCCATTTATAAAATTTCTTTTTATTAGAAATCATGTAATAAAAGAAATTTATCACAAAGTAAGCTCATTACATATTTTTCCGGGAGTAATTCATTCCGATTCTGATTAGAGATATCAAAGTGACAATGGGTTTCGCTTTCTAATAAGAACTCGTAATCAATGTGCAACGAGTGTGCTCTTACAACCGAATGTTTTTGCACTTACGCAAAAAGTCTTTACAACGAGGTCGTCGATATCTACCTCTCGGTTTGTTTGGAAAAAGGGCGAGCATTGGTCCATGATGCTCTCTCATCAAATGAATTGTTTGTAGAGTCTTACGGGAGAAAGTATGTCTATCAGAGATCAATATCCATTCGTTAGCAAGATTTTGATTAAACATTATTGCATATTGGCATGAAATTTGAACTTGATAATTGTTACTTCCTATTCAATGGATTTTATTCAATTTTAACAAATTTGCAAACAAAAACAAGTATAAAAGGTGGATCCAACCTCAATCTCATTAATCAATCTTAGTTATAAAAATAACTTTCCCAAGTCATCTGGATTGAAAATTCTCAGGTCCAAAGCAAATATATTATAATTGATGGAATTTTTCATCTAGATAGTTGATTAGTGAGTCCTCTAAGTTCTCTTTCCCAGAGCTTTCTGGGTCATTTCTTTCGTTTTTTGTGCAGCCATCTCTTTAGCTTTTTTATCCAATTCTCTCTTCTTAGCAGCTTCTTCTCTCTGCTGTTTGATTATGGCCAACCGTGCTAAATCTGCTCTGGCCTCATCCGTCTTCCCGGCAGCATGCATCTTTTGATAATTTGCAATGGCTTTCTGTTTTTCAATCTGCTCTCTGTTCAAATTCAAACAAGAATTACTTCAAAAGATGAGCTTTTCTGAACGTGGATATAAGATAACTCCGTAAGTGGATCTAAGATAACGATCGGTCGAGTAATTTGGGCCATTCGCGCGGAATATGAATTTGTAGAATTCTTGCTTGGAATTCGATTCAAACGCAGCAGCTGATTGAATCACACGGGCACTTTAATGATGGCGTAGATCCCGAGGAACGCATGCAGCTTTTACAATGAATTAAATCATAAAATTGCCCTCCTCCCCACGGACTCTTCACTAATATCCAGTCACTAATATTCAGTTCAGAGTTTCATAGAAAAAAACAACACATGAATAGAACTTCCTCTTATTGGATTGACTTCAAAAGGTACTCTCAAGGCAGTGGAAAAGGAACTTACTTGGTAGTCTTATAAGTGAGATCATGATTTTTGGAATGATTTCATGAAAAATTTCAAAACTGGCTGTGATTATTATATAATTTGAAACAAAGGAACTCAAAGGCGTAAGAGTAAGATTCAAGTCAACACGTTCACTGCGGTGGGTCCTAACGGCGGCACACAAGTTTTATTGCCTTCTAGCGAGCATAAAACAACGCCAACACGAGCGATGGGTTATCTTGAAATTTTACCTGATCAATTATGATATTAGATTCGTCTGTACAAGTCAGTTTTGGTATCGGGTACGATTAGGATAAGCAGAGCCGGAAAAGCTAGGTTTTGTTGCAATTCGTTTCGTTTGCGAGGCAACCACCCTAAATCGGTCGGTAAATAATGAATTGGTCAAATCGTTTCTGATAGTTTTCAAAATGTTTCGGTTCATTCTCGAATTTTATATTGAATTTTTTGGCTGTTTTGAAACTTACCAAAGGAGCCTAAATACGTCTAATTAAAACGACGCGGGGCTGAGCAATCCTAGATTTACATAAAGAAGACCTAAAAAATTTGTTTGTAAAGACGCGTATTTATCGCTGCTCAATTTTTCTCATCATTCCGACTTGTCCTTGCATCCCAAGAACCAACGGTGTATGTGAAAACGCAAAACCATCTTAGATGTGAACTGGGATCATTCTGTTTTGATGAAATGGAGTCAAACTAACGCAAACAAACGGAAGTTGGCGTATTCTAGCAAAAAATACACAAACTGAGCCAAGCTCGATCGAGCCGACGATTTCGTTGTTTTGAGTAGGAACTGGTCCAATTTTTTATTTCCATGACAAAAATGACACGCCTCCGTGATCTCAATCATCCTAATCGTATATTTACACACAGGACCAACTTTTTTGGGTTCCATCGGCGGAACCCATAAAAATATCGGTGCCACTCAAGTACATGTCATCTATAACGAAGTTTGACAAGGTGCAGAAATGCACGTTTGTATTCTTTCGCAATTTAGGCACGAATGCCAATTTTCGCCTTTGAAGTGAACGTGTTAAGGCGAAATGATCGAAATCGCGTTATACTTCTCACAGAATTTTCGACATTATTTCAAATTATTTTTGAAGCTAACAGAAAGGAAATGAGAAATATTCATGAAATATTCGTTAATTCAATTTCAAATTGTTCAATACACTACCTTTCTCGTCGGGAAAGCTCTGGCTTGGCATCAGCAAGAGCCTCATTCAGCTGAGATAATTTCTTTGTCTTCTTTTGTACTCTATTGGGGTTTTCAACTTGGATCAAGTTTTCTACTCCTTTTGCCTTTCCCTAGAAGAAATAATGATTGAAAGTCTTGGAGCTGGAATTTTTAGCTTACATAGACAATACAAAATAAACCACATGGTGTTGAGGCTTGCAAACTGACTTCGTAAAAAATGTAGGAGAGTGAAGCGAAATTCACCACTTATCAATAAGCTCTATTTACAGTCATTATCAAATATATTAAGAGTTGCCTTTGAGCATAAAAAGCTGATAAGATTGTCATTTTGGATCAAAGTACTGTCACAATGGAAAGGGCAAAGATTGAAATGAAATTAACTTGTTTCAAACTGCTCCAACTTTCCAAGATTAATTGAAATTCAAAAAAGGGGAACAATTCATCATGGTTACCTCTGTATCAGACTCAGATTCACTGTCACTATCATCACTTCCCGATTCAGAATCCTTTTTTTTACCAGAGGCTTTGGCATCATCTTCATCTTCTTCACTAGATGAGTCTCCCTCTTTATTTTTCTGTGAACAAAAATTCACATGAGACAACATTCCTAATTGACATTGAGGAAATTTTGTAAATGTTAGCTTCATTAGATTGCCATATTTGATACTAACTCTCCATTTCCGTTTTTCTTCTTCCTGGCGCCTTTGTTCTTCTAATTCTTCTGGACTTGTGAAGTGTCGGTTGCGACCTTTATGGTTGACAAATTTACCTGAACACAAAAGTTGAAATTGGCATTAGAAAATTATTTGGATAATTGCATCATGCTATTCAAACATAGATGCACCAGTAAGACTAGTAATTGAAAACTAGGGAAAATATTCTAGCAAGTATTGATCAGGTAGGCACCCAAGCTTGATTCCTAGAAGATTCACTTGAGTCATAACTACTTCCATAGGTACAGGAGATCATTCCCAAAGTATTACAAAGGCATATACTCCACACTGATATTCACAAAGAGCACTGTTGAAATTTCAACACCAAAGACCTTGTGGAGCAAAACATCAATCAAGTCAAAGAACACTAAAGAAATTGAGGAAGGGTTACATGAAAACACCAAGGACTATGGATTATTTCCAGGTGAGAAAAATCAAAAGTCCTAAAATGCTGTGGAGCAGATGCCCCAGATGTTGAGAAGCAATTTAATCTTACGCAGACACCACAAACTAGGTAGAGTATACTTTTAGCAGTTGGTGCACAGCATCAATGCCTTACACAAAAAAAGTAATTCATTTTCTGCTTGCGTGGAGCAGATCGAAGATAACTAATTATTAAAAATGACAGAGAGTAGATATTTGTCACATGCAACAAAGCATCAGCTGCAAAATATAAAGTTTATTTCTCTCACCTCGCGGCATGTTTTCAATTCGCTCTAGTTGTCCAAATAGTCCTATTAATTCAATGTCACTAAGAGAAGTAAATCGACGAACTCGGTGGTTTCTCTTCTCAAAATAAGGGAAATTGCAAGTCGCAATTTATGTCGCTGTTCAGTCGTTGTCACGCACGACGTTCCAAAGCATCAGAGCTGATCAGAGCACGACCCCCGATCCTAGCCCGATCCGAGGGATCCGTTGGCTCCACTTTTTAGGTTAGGATTGACTTGTGCGACGACTTTGGTGCTTGTGCTTTGGTGCGGTGCGATGCGACCAATCATGAGGACGTTTTAGCAAAGTTTTAGTTTAGCGTGACGGAATGTGTTGAAAGGAAATAAACAGCCCAGCCATTTTGTCTGGCTTGGAAAGTGTAACTCTCCGGCTCCAAAGATTGCTCCAATCTAAAATCTAAATTGAAGGGTGTGTTTCAGCTTTTATTGTATTGGCTTTTATTCAATAATTTCTGATGATCTGCATATCTTTCACAATAAGGCTCCATGCCAAGGCTATTCACCGAGATCTTAAGAATACATTGTTTGATTAAATCAAAATGGAATTGCTTCAATAATCTGTAAGATAAAGTGCATGATTCTGAAGATTCTGAGCTTTGTCTACGTCGCTCATAATTTGACACAGCTTGTCAATGCTACTGAATCTTTGTGTTCATTACTCCATGTCTATGGAGAATGATTTCAATCAACTTTCATTACCTTCACTATTCTGCCCTCTTCTACTTACCCCAGTCTTAAAACGAATATGATCTTTATGAGCTTAACTAAACAAATGTCCACCACGGACTGTTCTTCATCTCCATATTATCATCTCTGGCTAAAAATAGTCTTGGCACTGCAGTCTTCCTATCTTTTATGAGTATATATGTTGAAAAATAACTCAAGTAACTCATATTATTTGTGAACTAAATGTATCTATACTCCACAGGAAGAGCTGTGCCACAATGGCATAATATTGATCTTGTATATAAATACTAACAGCTTTGCCCCAGGGAGCCAGTATTCAACAAGTGAATCTTTTCTTATAAACAACTGAATCATTTGCAGAATTGTACCTTGCAGGATTTAGTTGGAAGACGGTGAGATTTAATACTGTTGACAGCTTTTTTGACTGACTTGGATGAGAATTCATACTACTTTTTTTAATAGTTTGCAGCATATTGGCTTGATGAGGCTTCAAAATTGATCAAGGTTTCAACTGCATGTCATAACAGGCACCAGTGCTGGTTGACACCACATCGTGATGAATTTACTACAAGAAGTACATAATGGCAATATTGGTCGTATAAGAGACATCATTAGCCAGAAAGGTTTGCCAATTGACTCAGAATGGTCTGACTACATAATCCTCAGATATGCTCTTTGGCGAGGTCACAGGGACATTGCCAAATTGCTAATTGAGAAAGGTGCTAGGATCAACAAAGATAACAAAAGTTCTTCAAATACTCCACTACACATTGCCATCAGACAAGAAGATGTCGAAATAGTGAATATTCTGCTGTCTAAAGGAGCTCTGATAGAGGCAAAAAATCATGTTGGGGATACCCCTTTGCATTTTGCTGCCAAAGTGAAAAATAATGCAATCATAGACTTGCTTCTTGATAAAACCAACAGTATGGGGCCTAACTTTGTTGAAAATGGAAAATTGTCACCTTTACATGTTGCATGTATGAGGAACGATCTAACTGCTGTCTCAAATTTATTAGAGTGAGTGCACTTGCCATTTTTTCTGAGATTGAAAAATCTGAATATGCAAACATGTTTGTAGGCATTCATTGTTGAGTAATTTTTTAGGTCTAGGACTGTATCAATCAATGAGCCTGTCAGCTTATCTTCTCCATTCTGGCCCACCTATACCCCCCTTCACTTTGCTGTTGAATTTGAAAAAACAGAAATAGTGGAGCTACTGTTGAATCATGGGGCTGATGTATGTGCAAAGTGTAAGAAAGGACTTACACCACTTCACCTGGCAGTGAATATGAACAACAAATTTATAATGGATCTAATCTTGAAGGCTCATGGAAACAGCAGTGAGAATATTAATCCGGTTGATAATCGAGGATTTAGCCACTTCCATGCTGCATGCATGCAAAATAATCCAGAGGTAGTGCAGGGTTTTCTGAAACGTGGTGTGGAAATAAACAGTGCAGTTGATGTGAGCTCGGCGCAGTGGTCAGGTTACACTCCATTGCACTTTGCTGCAGAATATGAGTGCAGCGAGACAGTGGAATTACTTTTACAGTATGGTGCAGACATAAGTGTCAAGAATGGAAAAAATTTGACCGCACTCCATTGTGCAATCCATAAGGACAGTAAAAAGATCATTGACTTGATTCTTTCAGCACACACTACTTGTTTTGAAAACATCAATCCTGTAGATGATAGAGGCTTTTCTCATTTTCATGCAGCTTGTATGAGAGATAATCCTGATATAGTTGAAATATTCTTGAAGAATGGAGTTGATGTAAACACTCGAATCAGTTTAGATTCATCAGACTGGGCTAACTTTACGCCATTGCATTTTGCTGTTGAAAACAAGTGCTTAGAAACAGTCAAATTGTTACTGAGGTATAAAGCTGATATAAATGCAAAGGATGTGAAAATGGGTTTCACCCCTCTGCATCTCGCAACTGTGCATTTCCACGAAAAAATTGTGCTTGAACTCCTCACTCATGGTGCAGACGTGAACAACAAATCGAGAACCGGAAATACGCCTTTACATATCGCTGCAAGCAATGCTGCGGAAAAAGAAAGTGCCAATCTGGTCAAGATTTTACTTTCCTTTAATGCAGATGTTAATAGTACAGAATTGTTGAAATTTTCAACCCCCTTACATCTTGCTACTCTCCATAAGAACTATGAAATAATTGACCTGTTGCTGAAAAATGGAGCCAATGTAAATGCCAAGGAGAGAGATGGGAAAACTCCATTACATACAATGGCTTTAAGGGATCCCCGAAAAGAATTAGGTATACTATTTCTACCTTTTTATGAACCATCTCACTAAGGACATGTAGGAGTCCTCTTCCTATTGTATACTTACCGACATGGTCGAGGTTTCAAACTTCTTGATGAATTTTTGAGATATCGCAAATCTGGAAAGTAACGCCGATTCTATAAAGCATTTAGAATCGACGTCATTTTCAATATTTGCAACATCTTGAAAACTCACGGAGAAATGTGAAAATTCGATAACGCCATTTCAATCTACGCATGACAACAAAGCCTACCAATCGAAATTTATGATATCTCTTTGAAGCGCCCAAATTTCACCTAATTAAGCAGAATCATGATTGTGAGAATTTATTGGTTGAATTATTCATGTGATGCCTGAAGTTATTACTCTTGCATCTGATAACTTATTTTTCTGTGAACAGATATGGAGCTTGTTGATTCATACAGCAAAATCATCACTGCTCTGCTGGAATCTGGCTGTGATGTCAACTTTCAAGATGCTTATGGAAGAACTCCTCTGCATATGAGCAGTCTTTACCGTAATTTGGCAGGAGCTTATGCACTTCTTCAACATGGAGCAGACATCAACATTGAGGATAGTATTGGCAAGTCACCACTGTCCTACTGCATGCATGTGTTCCACAATATATATTATATTTTCCAAGACCACATTGAAAAACTAAAAGCTATCAATTTTCCAATAAGCGAGAAAAATGATACATGCTACATAAAGTTGAGAAGTACGTACAAACGATTTAAGAAAAAATGGAAAGATGTAGAACATGATGACGAGTTTTTGCAACGTTGTGAGGACGAGTTGGCAACGATGAAAAAGCTTAGAATAGATAAATATTCATCTTTGTTTGATATCATCTACAAAAATCCCAATGACATGACTTTACGCGTGAAAAATGACACTCTCAAAGAAATAGTCACATCAAGTGACTTTGACAAGTCTTTTCCACTGTATGGATACTTGATAAAACTGAATTTCAAAGGAGGTGTAGTCAGAGAGAAGTTGATTAAACCTTCCAAGGATTCATTAGAATTTTTAGTCGGAGTAAAATTGCCAGATATCTGTGCAGAGATGATCTTGAGATTGTTGACTAATGAAAATTTGAAAGAATTGATCAAAGTAAAGTCAAAGTGAAAAAAGTACCATCTGGTCATCAGATCTTGAGAATAAAGATCCGTTCATTCTCTGACTTTGTGCGGCAAACATTTACACCACAAAATCCCAACTCCCCGGCCTACTTTGAGGAGTTTTGCGAGAAACTAACAACAGATTATTATTCGCACTGGCTTGTGAATAGTTCCACTAAAATTTAAGAATGCCATTTAAGTATTTTTCGTGACCATTTGATTATGGACTTAGTTCTCGTTACTATTCAATGAAATTATTTTCCCTTATGAGGACGAGAATTCGGGAAACTCCAGAATTTCTTGGATTAAGAAACTGTCGCGGATCGCAATTAGTGTGACTTCTCATGTTATTACTCTCAATCACTGATAATTCATATCTTCTAGCGCCTTTGAGAGGTGAATAGTCTGTCAAAATGGGCAAATGAGTGACCCAAGTAACAGATATTTACATTTCATTTCCTGGGTGAACTGTGGGTCTATTACATGTTTGTCGTTGAACCGTTTCCTGGATGTTGACTTTTTGATACGCCATGTTTTTTAACTTTTAAAACATTCAAGGATTCGACCCACTTCATAGATCCCTCTTGTAGACCCACTCACATGCATTCGCCACTGTAATTAATTATCAATGGCTACACAGAAAGATAGTATCACTGTAGGCAAGGTCAAGGGAGTAACTGCTGTAAGAAATTTTTAACACATCATACAAACATGTTGATGACTGGTTTTATACTGATATTCTGATGGATTCCTTATATCTGAAAGTATGATCAATTGAATCAAGTATGCAAGAGATCTTTACTAATTTGTTGACTTATTTTTTATGTCAAGCAAACAATTTTCTTGATGTGGAGATTTATTTTGACTCTAAAAAACAAATTTGTAAAAATATTATTTTCATTTTCACTCGATCTATGAGTGAAAATAATTCAACTGTCTTAAAATTTGGACAGGAGTTGATGGGTGTAATACCCTAAGCAGATACTCATTTTTGAAATAAAATTTATATTGTCATGATATAATGTTGAATTAATGGTTAGTAGATGTTCAATGACCATGATGTATACATTGTGGAATAAATATGAACTCAATGAACAGCTAATGCTTCTTTCAAATAATTCTCAAACCCCCCCGACATCCTATTTGAAGGCATGTCGTAGTCGCACAGCATCTGTGGTACGGTCTGCTGGGTATTAAAATGGATATGATGAAGTGGGACAAAACATAGCAAAACTAGAAGACGAATCTAATTCCATCGATTGTCGAAATTCTTAAGCTAGTTTGAGACCTGTGCACGCAATAATTTCTGCTAAACATGTGCACAAAGTATCGCATGCACACATCTCAAACTAGCTTAGAAATTTCGGCAATTCATGGGGTTGGATTCGTCTTCTCTTCGTTTTACTCTATTTTTACCTATTTCCCTATAAAATCTATTTGATTACCAAGCTTGATCGACTACCGCAGCGGACTACGTCGCAGGCACTGCACAGCTACGAAATCTGCCAAGCAAACTGCAGGAGAATCTCCTGCAATATCTTGTACTCGTCAAATTTTCGGCATTTTAGGGAGCTATGACGTTTTCCAGAACTATTGTCTGTCTAAGTTACTAATTATTTCAACATGTAAATTCTCAAGTTACCATCAGATCAGAAGGTGAGGATTCAACCTAATATCTTAAAACCACGACGTTTTGAGAAAATTGATGAAAGGGTGGATGGTCGACTTGGAAGAGCTCAAAATGTAACCCAAATCCGACCAATCGAAGAGAAATGAACAGAAAATTATCTCTAAATTTACTTTCCGAGATTTTTCTCGAAGATTCTTGAGAAATGATTGCAGAATTAGATTGATTAGGACATAGACGCCCAAAAAAGGCATGAACAAATTTTAAATCGGCTACTGGATAGAAAATGGGAGACCTCATTTCCAGTAACTCTTCCGGATTCTAAAAGTCAAATTGATCCAAAATATTGGAAAAAACTGCAAGGTATTGATAGAAAAAGTACCTGAAGGTCCTAGTACGATCTATAGAACAGTCCTTGAGTTACTATATAAATTTTAATAGGGAAGGCCTCCCGTATACGAAAGTTCAGACGTTTGGGCATCGTAAGGAAGGTCTCTAAATGAAAAACAAAATCAAGAGTGAGCCAGGGAAGTACCGCTAGTAATAAACGATAAATCTCGTTGGGGGAAAAACAATGCAGGTTGTATGTGGACGAAAGGTATATTTCGGTTCAAGAACACAAGAAGAGTGAAGATCGGGACTTTTGGACATAGAGTTCACTTCTCTGTCCAAAAGTCCCGATGGTGATTCAAAACCTTCCTCCTTGCAGAAAGCGGACAAGTAAGATCCATCATAATTCTTCTCCTTTTACATTCAGATGTGTCAACTTTTTCTTGATCCAATTCAAATTAGCGGTCACATTGATGAATACAGCCGGATCTCGATGGTCAGCACAGTCTTGAGAAGTAGCAGTCAGAATTCCGGCAAGCAGCCCTCCCTCGATAATGAGCGGTTCACCTGCCACGTGATTGCACCAACCGTAAAAACTCTTTGCGCAAATCATTCCATCGCGGAGTTCCCCGCTTTTTCTGTAAAGCCACTTGCACTCATCCTCTGGTATCACGCAAGATTGTACGCGCCGCAAAAGTGATCCTCCACCTAAATGAGCAGAGGATGATTAGTTGAGACCAGTCCAAAGGGATTTTGAGAACTATTATATGGGCGATACGTGTTTGCCATTGCAAATCTTTCAAAAGCTACAATCCCCTAGCCGATCTATCAGGCTGAGCCGACAGTCATACCGGCTTGAGTTAACTTCGAGTAATGGACCTTCGTGGAAATACTATCCTAGTGACCTCGGCTAGGAAATATTTATTCGAAGAAAACAGGTGAGAAATTATATTATTGTCCCGTGTAGCTCGCACGGCCATTTCGAGCGCGGAGGACTTATTCTAATTCTGCCTTCGCTCGGGAAATGAACTGCCCTAACGCCCGAAATGGGCGGACACGCCCAGGGCAATAATGTACTATTTTACGCCCTCGTATCGAAATAGTATTTTATGACACCGCACGTGGACGGGTAGTTTTGTACGAAGGACTGTTTGTGAAACGAGCGAAGCGAGTTTTACAAGTCCTTCGTACCACCCCTCCGCACGCGGTTTCATACAATATTTTATAGCACAAATACCTAAAAATTATGTCCAAAGTTGCGATTTTTAGGTTAGCGTGCTATAATTTAGTATTTAGATACAAGGGCGTAAAAGTTGGACTTCGCATGCGGAGTGATATTTTCCGGCCCGAGCCGGAGGCTAGAGTCGGAATTATCACGAGGATGCGAATGCCATTTTTTGACACTCCGTGCGTAAAAGTTCACTTTTAATACGGTTTTGTGACTTTCACTCACGGATTACTAAAAAATAACTTCCGGTACACGGGCGTAAATTATGGAATTCGCATCCTCGTGATAATTCCGACCCTCGTCTTCGGCTCAAGCCGGAAAATATCACTCGGTATGCGAAATCCAACTTTTACGTCCATCAATCGAAATATACTATTACGGTCGTGTATATCGAAAGCTGCTTTTCGTTGATCCGTGAATGAAAGTAAAAATTTGTGTGGAGAGTGAACTTTCACGTACGGAGTGTCAAAAAAGTGTTAACGCCCTTGTATCGAACCGTACTATTTCTGTAAATCTACAGTAATCAAGTTTGAAGTCAATGAAATTGGACGTACCGTAGCCCAATTCAAAGGTTTCGAAATAAATCTCAAAAAGATCTTAAACATCACGCTAACAAGTACGGGGGCACTCGGAAGTTATGCGCGACACAGAAATAGTGGGCCAAAGTTTTCACAGCTCAACTATAGGCAAATCGACTACACTTATTAATCTTCAATTGGCTATATTTCATCAATCTTCAAGGCTATTGATCTCGGATTTTCGAGCACAAATTCACTTCACCCCTCTCACCGACAATTCGATCCAATGAGACAATAGTTTTCATATTACCCACCGATCAATATTATTCACAAGAGTCAAGAAATCTTACCGAATCCGTAGACCCATTCTGGCTGGTATATCTTGATTTCCTTACCCAGCGGGACCATTTTGATTTTTCGCACAACTTTGCTATAAGCGAAATCTGGACTGACCGTAAGCAGAGCTACATCGTGCACGTGCGGATAAACGTCGGCATCGAACTTTTCGTGTGTGTAAGTCTTTGTGAATTGGTACTCCTTGTATCCTTTCGAATAAGTGCTTGAAAATACTCGAGCCCTCATATTTGCGTAGCCTTTTCTTGCGCATCGAGCCGTGGTCAGAACCATGTCCTTTGAGACTACGTTGCCGACGCACATCAGTTTGCCACTTTTTGCATTCACTATTGATACAGTTGAAGTACTGAGCTCATCACTCGCCAATTCTCCACGATATTTTGCGTTGTAGCTCAATTCTTTTTTTGGCACTACGCGAAAGAGAAATCACATGTGGATAAATTTTTCTCATAGATCATCGAGGTTGTTTCGGGGCTGAAATTGGCGTTGCAAGGGAATATATCGAATCAGCTGAAGCTGATGTTATCGACTT
>JAPYYZ010001426.1:0-15390 GCA_030522705.1 Eretmocerus eremicus
ATGAAGAGATTGACGACAGACGTGACGTAACGTAACGAGACGGGCAACCGAGAGAGCGCACCGTTGCGCGAGACGATCCACCCAACGGGAAGTAATGCCGAAGCGGTCCCCCGTTGGGCTGGCGAGTCGGAGAGGCGGTTTTTTAGCCAGTATACCGTAAAACCCGGGGTCTGGCATCCCCGAATGGCCGGCCATTCGGCAAAGCATAACAGCGTTTTCCACCTCTCTATAAACAAAAAAAACAAAGACAGACAGACAGACAGAGACAGACAGAGACATAGAGCCCAGGGGTGTCCGAGAAATCATTGCAGGTGGGCTCCCGCATACTTCACGTGGCTCTGAAAGTACTCTTGCTGAATTCATGGTGCCCACGACTGCAAGCGCTAGGGAGCATTAGGAAAATTGTCTACCCGTGGACTCGACGATAAACAGAACTCCCATAATCTGGCGAAGTTATGATTGATGATTTCATTGTAGCTGTTATTGTAACAGGTAAGTGCGTGAAAGTGCAGAAGCGAATTATGGGAGCAGATGTAAGTCTCAAAATGGTATGGGGGGAGGCGGGGAGGGTATAATTAATCAACTTTTGCATTTTTTTATTATAGTTTATTGACCGTATTGAATTCGCCACAGAGCGAACTCGTATCATTTGAATTATTTATCTCCAGATTAAAAAGTTACAGATGAAGTGATGATGCAGTTTTTTCATTCATATGACTCATTGGATAAATTTTGGACAATAATTCTCGATCTCATCGCAGACCTGATCAGCTAACTCCAGTTAACAAATTCAGGAAGAGCTTGCATGCTTACCAGGGCTCACGATAACTTTTAATTGGTAGCTAATTGTTAATTCTTCCATCGTGTTATTAAAAATTTATTATGGAAAAATCTCAATAAAGCCATGCTTGACTTAATTCTCGGCGTGATTCTAGATTTCAACGGTGTCTTTGAAATCAAAGATTATTCCAAATATAAGGCTTTCTCTTTGAGAAAGCAAAAGTCATGAATGGGATTAATCTTTCCATGAGTAGGCGAGAGAGTGGTCAATCATTCGTTCTTGCCTGCTTTTGTACTCTTGATAAGAAGATAGTTTCCTAAGCTATCACTTTTCCTAGGTTGATATCCACTCCTCCAATCTTGTAACTGAACAAGCTCTAACCCCCCAACCAGATTTACGCCACTCTGTATACTTATTCAAAAGGTAAAGAAATAGAATGTCCGAAATAGACGTCAAATGCTAATTTTTAGCTGAATTCCAAATTTTCCTCGGTCTATGATGTCACGCCAAAATGTCTCATCGATTGAACTTGAATAACTCACCCCAGATCCATTTGAATTGAGCCTGTAATTCACAGCTCAACGAACCCTCAACCCTTAGAAATTAGAATTGAAGAGAACTATTCGTAACACCCGTGATTGAGAAGTATGGTAAAATAAATGAAAAGCAAACATGAATTGGTGGTTGTATAGATTTTCTGACACATGTGAACTATCAGGTATGAGCAATACATTGTAACCTCATCGCAATCCCTGAGTTTTGAAAATATTATTCAAAAAGTCAGCTTTTGAGCTTTTTTTGTCTTAGGATATTAAACTCATTGATCAGGTGAGCTACTCATTCAGATTACTCAGTTATTGGTGGATAAGCCGATAGGCTACTCGATACAATTTGACGACGCCCTGAGTAAGATATGCGATGTGGAAATCCTTCGTAACTCAATGGATAATAGTTATATTAGGGTGTCTCTTATTTCCCAATATTTTTGAATCCTTTTTCACCGCCCCTGGATCGTTTCCAAATGACGAAAAAATAAGTTTCCAAGTTCGACAGACTCCAGGGAAGAATATTTGACCGTGCCAACACGAGCCGACATTTTTCCAGTTGAGTACTTCACGATACACGTTCTGAAGTATTGAGTGAACACGTTCGAGTGACACTTGACGACGCTTTTGGAGTCTAAAAATGATCGAATCATCATTATTGATGTAGAATTCCATGCTGAATCCATACCCGGCCTCATTTTCGCCATCCAAGCAGTAAAATTGATCGAAAAACTCGTTTTTCATCAGAAAAACGCTGTTTTTCATAGAAAATCGTGTATTTTCCCTTCTTTTCCGTGCACCAGGGTTTGGTTTAAATGCGGAAAAAACTCCAAAGAACTATAATTGATGTAAAACTATATGCTGAATCTATATCCGGCCTCATTCTCGCCATCCAAGCAGTAAAATTGCTCGAAAAATCCAATTTTCAATCAAAAATGCTATTTTTCCGTCATTCCTCTACCTTTTTTCGGATCCCTTCGCAATTCGGATCCCAGAAGAAAATTTGCGAGAAATCATTTCCGATGTAAAATTCCATGTTCAATCGACATCCGGTCTGATTGTTCGGTTTCAAGGAGGTGAATGCCCGAAGATTGGAATCTGACCACATTCTCGGGATTTACGCTTCTAAAATCTTGGAAGAACTAGATTTTTATTCAGAAAACGCTGTTTTTCGTGATTTTTCTATTTATTCCGTCTTCTAGATCCTCGATTCATCTTGAAAAGATTCGTAGAACATCATCCTTGTCATAAATTTCAGGACCAGCTTTTCCCTCTGCTATGTCGCATGCTCCGATGCCCTCTACCTTGCACAACGGTGCGGCACTTTACCTTGACATGGAGTCGGAAACCACACAATTTCGACGTAGGAAGCTGGAGAACCGTACACGCGCCACGTCTCTGTTGGCTTAGCGGTTCGTTGATACTCGGGCGCTCGGAAGGATCGTGGGTTCAAATCCCAGTTGGGTTAACTCAGAATTTTTTCTGACAAGATTTTTCCAGGTTTCTCTTGGTTGGGATGCGAATCCCGACAGCACACTTGAACACTCTAAAAATTGACACGAACATCGCAAACGAATCTTCTTAATCCTTGCGCTTTGCACACAGAAACTCCGGTAATGGCCGTCTCAAGAGGGGTGCATTCAACTCCCTCTGGGTTGCCAAAATGAATACTTTGTAGACGCGCCACGGGCGAAGATGTAGACTACTGCGCTCCATAGTTGCTTCCTCTCAGCTAGGCCTCGGTGACAATCCACATAAAGCCTGGAATCGCTCTTTTCACGCCCTCGTTGCATAATGTACTACACTACTTCAGTGGCGTAATCTATACTATTTATGAGTCTCATCGAGCCTCGGCTCACTGCGCATGCGCGGCTTATGCCATAGTAACCCAGAGGACAAAGACTGTTCTTTGCAATGTTATAATAGGGATGAACGATATTCGGTGGATCACTTGTGTTGAGCAATCATAGATTAAGGGTGAGCAATCAGTGGAGATTGAATGGAAGGCTTGAATAGGTTGTTTTGCAACAAAGTATCCGGGTCGCAGTGATACAAGATAATTGTTATTTTGTTCAAAATTTGGAGCGAGCAACCATTGTAGATAGCAGCAATAACGGAACAAAGTACGCAGTTTATCAAGTATAAAACTTTTAGCTTTTTTCGGATATTTTGCTCCTCAACTTTCATGATGCTTATGCCTCTGCGTTCGATTCAGCTTGTGCTCTTAGTATCTGGAGTGTTGGTTATGAATGTCATCTCTTCGTACGACATCAAAATTAAAGAAACTCTATGTGATAATCACATCCTTCCTATTCGCGATCTCTAAAGGTGATCTTGTCCATGTCTCTGAATGAGTGAAGCATATTCATTCCATGAACCTACCAGACATACTTAATATCAATCTGAATCTAAGATATATATCTGCAATTTCCAAGAAATTTGATGTTTGGGAGGCCACACCTTGTTATGTGTTGTGGTGTAGTGATCACACCAATGAGAGGAAACTATAATTCCCCTGAGTGCTTTATTTATGTTTAACTCGACAGGCAGAATTGAAATCTTGAATTGGACGACCAGAAAATGAGTTCATCCAGTTTGAAAGGAGAAATCTACTTGATTGGTACCTCAATTTCTCAAATAACCGGGAGTCAATTGCCAACAAACCTCCAAATTCTTCAAGTGTTGTTCTTCAACACTCGGAATTGTGGTCTGAGCTTAGGGAAGAGCTACGAGCTAGTAGTTGATGAAGTACTAATTTTCGGGGGGGGGGGGGAAGCTCGCATTCCTACTCAACGAAAACAAAAAAATGTTACGAAATTGCAGTAATTATATTAAGATTACAGAAAAGTCCAAAAATGTAACAAGTCAAAGTATGGGATGAAAAGTAAAGGAATATTTCAAGAAAAATTAAAGCACCTATTCGATATTGCTCATGAAAACGCCACAGATACATTGGATGACTCAGAAAAAGCATTCTTGACAGATCATCGGTCTAATGAGCCAAAACTACATATAGGAGACATCCATCAAGAAAGTAGAGCAGAATCATCCAATGTTGAGAATATGAATCAAGCAGTCGTTCCTGGAGATCCAACAATGTCTGTGTCGAATGAAGAGCGATATTTTGTTGCTGCTGAACTCGGGATGGCAGGTAAAAAAGAATAAGCTTCACAATCATTCAAGAACTGCTCATCTTGACTCAGTTTTTACTTTCTCTGTACTCATAGGGGATGATCTTGTAGTTGGTACTACCTCGCAAGGGATACAGACATATGACAGAGATTTTGTATCATCTGGCGTAGACAGTGGGAATAATCTCGAAGTCCTGAGAAGTGTGAGACCTGGTTATGACCCAGTTGATCAGTCAGTAGGTGAGTACTCTTTTCCTTGCCACTTGGCTATTCTACAAAACCCCCCAAAATACCCTCAATCATTCCCCATGATACTGTGTCGTGTTTTTTTCCTGAGAATAAAAACTTCTTGCTGGAGTGAGCGAGGTTTTCTACCTTTCATTATCACAACTTTATGTCAGGGAAACTATGGAGTCATCAAACCCTGGCATTGATCCAATTTGAAACTTCCCTAACTAATATTGTCTTGAATCCCTCAGATTCATCGAAATTGGTCTGAATAATGTCAGTAGTATCTAAGTTCCATTTGATTATACTGGATCATGTCTGGAAATGTTGAGAATGTAAATCGGAACGTTTGGAATACTTCTCGATAAGTAGTTGCATCAAGAGATCGAAAGATATTTTTCGACAATTCGTGAGTGAAAGTACGAATCCGTGTCTAAAAGTGCACCTTCACGCACGAAGTGTCGAAATAGTACAATATGCGCCGATGCGAGGTTAGGATGTTTTGGGCGCGGGAATCGATTACTTCCGAGTGTAACGAGGAAGGAGTACTCTCTGTGCCCAAAATGGCGCTTTAGTTGCAGTAGGGAAAAAATACCTAGTGCGACTAAAACGACACTTTTCCTCCCGGCTCAGGACAGAAAATTGACTGAGAGCAAAGTATAAGTGTATGCACCTCGCCAGGCTGTTCTGGAGCACGGAGAGTTTTGTTCCCTAGTTACTTTTGGGAGTAATCGACTCCCATGCCCAAAACAGCCTAACCTCGCAGCGGTGCATGATGTACTATTTTTGGAAAATTCTGATCTTTTCACATCGATATAAGTTTTTTCAATGTTCTTCCATTGGACCTCGCAAGATCGAGAAATTAATCAAGAACACGGAAAAAACTTTCTAGCTATTTTGAAAACGTAATTAGCACGTCAAAACCGCACAGGCAACTTTTGGATCCTCTAACCTGGTTTTCTCACCTAGTTTTGACCTATAGAATCTCTATTCCTATAGTTCCAAAAAAATCTGAGACCCGCGACCCAAAAGTGCGCGATCTTAAAAAGAATGCGTCATATGATGAATTATGGATTCCAAATTTGAAGGGTTCTAATGGCTTATTATCTTTTCTTCTTCATCTTTTGATTACAGAAAACTTCAGTCAAATATCATCGAGCCAAAAAAACTCATCTCAACGAACGAACAGTAGAGGAACCTCCGACACTCCGTCAGATTCAACTGAATCGAGTCAAAGTACTATATTAAGCCCGCAAAGTGTTGGTTCTATATTTTGTGGAGCTGGCCGGAACTATGAAAAGAGAAATATCCGTGGAAGAAAGAATATAATGACAGAAAAATTTTGCTTCAGTACTGGATCATTGTAAATTTCCTCAAAGAAAATCATTGCACGTAGTGATAGCAACAACGGAGGCATTTGGCATTAGTTGTGATGATGAAATAATCAACAAAGACTCTTTCCTAGCAATGCGGAATCTGACTAGGGCGAAAAGAGCTCAACATGTTAAGAAGGGATTTGGGGAGTCGAAAATAAAGTTTTTATTTGTATTTTGGGATGGGAAAATCATCCCGGATTCTCTAGCGAGCAAACAATGTGACAGAGTATCAATAACGGTCGGCAATCATGAGATCAAACGATTATTGGGCATCCCGGGTCTGGAAAATGGGAGAGGCTGGACACAAACGAACGCTATTCACCATCATCCTTTTGAATGGGGACTGACTGAATATGTGAAAGGAATATGTTGTGTTACAACGGCATGAAATTTAGGGGTCAACGCGAGTGCTGCTGTCATCTTAGAACAGCTGTTAGGTTCTGACCTCCTCTACCTTCCTTGCAGACACCATATCTTTGAGATCATCTTAGCTCGAGTTTTTGATCTGAGATTCCCAGTCTCCACTTGTCCTGATATTGCATTGTTCGAGAAATTCCAAAATTCGTGAGGTGACATCGATCAACAAAATTTCGAGGCAGTTTCAAACGACAGACCCATCCATCCACAACTGGAGCTTGAGAAAGAGGAAGTCATCAAGTTCACGCGACAGTTCCTCAAAGAGTGTCAACCTCGCGATGATTATAAGGAATCATTGGAACTATACTCGATTTTCCTTGGAGTTATGCCTGCTCACGAGGCTATTTTCTACAAACCTGGTGCAGTCCATCGAGCTAGATGGATGGCTAGGGCTATCTACTGCTTGAAAACCTACCTTTTCAGATAATCATTCCTTCTTTCAGCTGATGAAGAGCAGAACTTGTTTCAAATATATCAGTTTATTGTGTTTGTTTATGCGAGGGTCTGGTTCTCTGCTCCCCTGGCACCCGAAGCACCAAAAAATGATTTGGATCTCATCAAAAAGCTCTACTCTTATCAGAATGTCGACCGTGATACATCTCAAGCAGCTTTAGGAAAGATCCAGAATCACTTGTGGTACCTGAGTTCCGAAACAATTGCCCTTGCCTTTTTTGACCAGAGCCTCCCTGTTGAGACCAAAAGAAGAATGGTGGAAGCTCGTAGATTTGATTCTGATTCAAGTACTGCTCCTCCTAAGCGATTCTACTTGAGAAATCAAAAAGATCTTGAGGGCTTGACTTTTAAGAACATCGACTAATTTATCAACTCTAACTCGATGAATTTCTTCAGACGACTGAAATTAGACACATCATTTTTGGATACGGATTGCGAATCATGGCTAAGCAGTGAAGAATACGTGGGAAATTCACACATAATGAGGAATTTGAAAGTCGTCAACGATATCTCCGAAAGAGCCGTTAGTCTAGCTCAGATTTACATGAATATATTGACCACGAAAGAGGATCAAAAACAGTACCTCACACAAGTTATCAAGGAATACAGGAAAGAATTCCCAGATGACTGCGAGCAAACGTTGCTAAAAAAATCGCGAACCCATTTGTAATCTTTTGAAGTAAGTATCTATTATAGATGGAAAAAGTCGAAGAAATAGCGACGATGAATACTTTTATAATAAATTATTATTTTACGATAACGAGTGATTCGTTTGTATTCCCTTGCTGTCTCTAAGATAAAATCATCAATTGTTATCCCTGCTTAGATTCCTTGATGTGTGTTTCTATAAGGATCATGATACAGCTCTGGAAGTTGCGAGAGTGATGCTTCGGTTGAGTTACGAACTCTTGAAACAAGCAGCCCAATTGCATCCACTCACATTACATCCAATATACGAAAGTACTATCATATTCAATTCCGAGATTGGATGGGGATTCGATTTTCCAGAAATTCTGAATAATACAACAGGTTACTGAGTCTATGAATTGTGATGAAGAGAGTAGAGTGCAGATTTTTCCCTCGAATTCCATCGTAACATTCTAGGAGTTCAATCTCTGATTCAGTGGACCATTCTACGCGGAAAACCACGAATGGTTGCGCCATCTGCCACGTGCCGAGAAACGGACGCGACGGAACGAGATCGAACTCACGATAATTCATTTTGGAAGGTAACTTGAATTTTCACTACCCAGGCTCTCGTTATAAAGAACTGAGGGCAGAATACGCTCGCTTATGGAATTGTTGATGACGAAAAAAGATCATTGTTGAGTACTCTGAACACGTTGTATCACACATATACGTTCGAAATTTGATTCGGGATGAAAATCGATGTAGAAGGTGATGTCTGGTAAACTCTTTCGTGATTATTTAAAGCCCTAGAAGACGGAATGGATAGGAAATTGACGAAAAATAGCGTTTTTGGATGGAAATCCAATCCTTCCACCATTCTAGCTCCATAAATCCCGAGAACGTGGTCGGATTCAAATGAAACCTAAATGTCCGAGTCAGGAAAGATATTCGAAGAATTCTTTTGTGATCATTCGAAACCCTGAGGCAAGAAAAATGTGAAATCATGACGAAAAATTCTTGTGACGGAAATCGATTTTTTTCGGGAATTTCACCTCCTTCAAGCGGAACAATCAGACCGGATATAGATTCAGCATGGAACTTCACATCGGAAATGATTTTTCGGACATTTTTTCCTGGTGTCCAAAGTGCGAAGGGATCCGAAAAAAGGTAGAAGAATGACGGAAAAGAGCGTTTTTGGATGAAAATTGGATTTTTCGAGCAATTTTACTGCTTGGATGCCAGAAATGAGGTCGGATATGGATTTAGCACACTTTACATCGATGATAATGGTTCTTTGGGGATTTTTTTGTGTTCAAACCAAGCCCTGGTGCACGGAAGAGGGAGGAAATACACGATTTCCCATGAGGAAATAGCGTTTTTCTGATGAAAATCGAGTTTTTCGAGCAATTTTACTGTCTGGATGGCTAAAATGAGGCCGGATATTGATTCAGCATGGAATTCTACATCAATCATGATGTTTTGGATTATTTTCAGACTCCGAAAGCGTCGTCAAGAGTCACTCGAACGTGTTCACTCAGTACTTCAGAACGTGTATCGTGAAGTACTCAACTGGAAGAATGTCGGCTCGTGTTGGCACGGTTGAATATTCTTTTCTGGAGTCTGTCGAAGTTGGAAAGTGATTTTTTCGTCATCAGGGAACGATCTAGAGGCGGTAAAAAAGGATTAAAAATATTGGTAATTAAGAGACAGCCATATATATATATATCAGGGTGGCTCTTATTTCTCAATATTTTTTTTTTCGACTTCATCCACGGTTTTTCCGTTTCCTTGTACCAAAAAAATGAGGGAACGATTTTGACCGGCGCGAAAAAAAAATCTGATACTCCCGGCAGAGCGATTTAGTTTCGATTTTTGACTCATTTTTCAATCATTTTTTCACACGTATTCACCTCACCTTGATTCAACTCTATGACTTCCCTAATCCGCCAAAACCTTCCAAAAACTTCGAGAAACATATTTCTTATGAGAAAAACACGATGCCAAACTCGACTCCTGGTTTGAATGAACTGAAGAGCCAGGAAAAATCGTTTCAATCAAAATTAACGCGAAAACTCCATAGATTTCACTTTACAAAAATCAGCTCGGGAATTGTCCCAGCCTTCCAGTAACTCTCAAAATTATCACAAGCCTTATTCTCCATGTAAAATTTGACGGAGAACACGATGTCATACTCCAGATCTGGCTCAAATGGACTGGAGAGCCAGAAAAAATTAGTTCATCCAAAATTAACGCGAAAACTCCGTAGATTGCACTCTACGAGAATCAGCTCGGGAATTGTCCTAGCCTTCCAAAGATTTTTAGAATCAAATTTGGAGGAGAATACGATGCCATACTCACATCCTGGCTCCAATGACCTAATCAGTCAGGAAAAATGATTTTTGCCGAGAAACGTGGGATTTTTAGTAAATTTATTACACGAAATGTATTTCGGTAAAATCTCCAGCTCTCCGGCAATCCTAAAATTACTACAAGACATATTTCCGATGTAAAACTAGATGGAGATCACTATGCTATCAGGTTTTCTTTGGACCAAAGACTTGGAGAGCCAGAAAAAATGTTTTTTTCCGAAGAACATGGGGATTTTACAAGTTTCTCACTATGAAATCTACCTTAAGAATTCCCCCTGTAATTCCAAAGATCTCTGTGAAGCATGGTGGGTGGATCCAAGCTAACAGATGATAGTAAGCCGGATTCTAATCCGTAAATCTGAATCAGTACCATCCAACTGTGGAAATGATATATCACGATGATCACATGTGCGTCGGTTAGTTTGTAATGATACGCTATCGACCAATTGCATGCGCAGTGTGATCGGGTCATTTAGGTGCGCACTGTGCATGCGCGCCTGCCCATATCAGATCTCACATTACATTCAGTCTCCGACAATGCTCGCGGTGATTCTCATTGACCACTCATGACCAATTCAAATTTGATCGAATCTAGGGGTGCGGCTTAATGGAGGAGATCAATTTGAATCTGGAGAAAGCATTGGAAATGCCTCTGAACGAGGAAGAGAAACTCTGCGCCGAGATATCGTTTCTCAAACTATTAGAGTTGAACGACTCCTCATAGAAAACCAAATGGGAAGAGAATAAACGGACCACGGGTCCAAATGGAGCGAAATGAGGACAATCTCCATGAATCTTTGAAGATTCTCCCTCAACACTTTATCATTACAGCTTACACCCGGTCGAGCCGCCTCAAGAGTCTTTTCCTTCCATTTATTTACTGCTGCCTTTCACACTGTTTCACCTAGTTTCACCTCATGATGGGCTGCTGCCACTTGGTGCAAGCTTGAGAGCTTATCGTTTACTTGCTGACATTGATGACATTCTCATCCAAATAAAACAATCTACAACTGCAACAGCTGGTATGTCCACAACGTCCATGACTGAAAAAGAGGGCGAACTGTCAACACCTCACCAAATGATAGTTAGGGTACATTAGGTGTACGAGTTCTTAATGCATGAGGTTCAGCTAGAAAACTAGTACAAACACCACCTTATTTCATCTCAATCAGCCCTCTTATCACCGCTGAATACCCACTGAATGATGTGATTTGAAACAAAATGCATGGCCGTATTCTGTTTCCGAGCTTTCAGAGACTTGGGATATATATACTTTGCTATTCTGCTATTGTTACCACATATTGTGGGACCCAAAGATGGCATTTCCAACTTCCGGAATATGCGTATGTTGCACGAGTTCTTATCTAATCCCTATGGAGAATTCTGCCAACACAGAACTGCTCTGGGACTCACATGCCGTCTCTGATCCCTCTCATCTGAATGCTTATTCTTGATCCTGCTCAATACAGCAATGAAGACTGTGTGTTCAATATTAGGAATCATATACCAAAGATAACAAACCTATCAAGAAACCCATTGAGTGTTCCTTAACCCTTGGAAGGAGCAAAAGCTGTGTAAGTACGTCTTCAAACATATCGTAATGGCATAACTCTGCTATTGTGGAAAGGGAAATTTGTCTATTATGTTCTTCACCGTGAGACTGGTGTCAATTTTAACTCCATTTTTAAACATATTTTGTACATAGAATGATGTGAAGGTGTTTTTTGATCGTTCATAAATGATTGGGATAACATTTTCCGAGTCTATCCTGCTGCCATTAATCCCTATCACGCAAATTGATTTGAGGGATGTTGAGTGCGATGCCCGTAATAAAATTCACTGTCGGTTGAAATGACAAATTCGGTGGAAACCTCATCCAGTTTCCTATTGAGAACATATCTTGCAATGATTTTGGAAATCGTTGGAAGGCTACAGATATCGCCGAGCTGATTTTTGTAGAGTCAATTTTGTGGGATTCCCCCGATCCTTGGCGAAAATCATTTCTTCTGGCTTTTCAATTCATTTGAGCTGGAATTGGAGTATGACATCGTGTTCTCCGTCAAATTTTACATAAAAAATATGTCTTGTAATAATTTTAAGAGCCACTGGAAGGATGGGTCAATTCCCGAGCTGATCTCCGTAAAGTGAAATTTGCGGAGTTTTCGCGTTAATTTTGATTAAATAATTTTTTCTGGCTCTTCAGTTCATTTGAGCCGGAATTGAAGTATGAAATCTTGTTTTCCGTCGAATTTTGAATGGAAAATATGTCTTGTGATAATTTTGAGAGTCACTGGAAGGCTAGGACAATTTCCAAGCTGATCTTCGTAAAGTGAAATTTGCGGAGTTTTCGCGTTAACTTTGATTAAAACTATCTTTTCTGGATGTTCACTTCATTTGTGCCGGGAGTCAAGTTTGGCATCGTGTTTTCCGTTAAATTTCACATAAGAGATTTGTTTCTCGAAGTTTTTGGAAGGTCTTGGCGGATTAGGGAGGTCATAGAGTTGAATCAAGGTGGGGTGAATACCTGTGAAAAAAATGATTGAAAAATGAGTCAAAAATCGAAACTAAATCGCTCTGCCGGGAGTATTAGATTTTTTTTCGCGCCTGTCAAAATCGTATCCTCATTTCTTACGTACAAGGGAACGGAAAAACCGTGGAGGAAGTCGAAAAAAAAATTTCGGGAAATAAGAGCCACCCTAATATATATACATGTTAGAGTTCACGTGAGAATCTATAGAGATACGGCTGTTCTATTCAATCATTTTTTAATCATTTCTCACCATCTCATAAATGGGAAGGGAATATTTCGAATGAGATTTTGTAAATCTCAATTTTTCGGATATGTCATCCAACGAACCTTTTGAGTTTGAAAATTTGATGACATAATATTGCTCAAGTTCTCAGCTCCTCTGCTGACATTACTGTCACGGAGATTACATGCCGTCAATTGAAAAATCTTGAATCCCCAAAAAAGCAACCCCCAAGTGGTTCACCTCAAGTGCGAGAAAATAGTTCTAAAAAGTATAAATATATCGTTCAAAATAGTTCTAGTAAGTCAAGTAGTTGCAGTGTAACAATAATTTTTGACTGCATCAACAGTCACCACGCATCATCCTTACTATGTTTCTATTTAGACGTGATACACATTTCCGGTACTTGCTCAGCTCTTCGTCCACGTGCATTGGGAACCCATCGGCAAATTGTGACCAATCTGTTAGTCGAATTCTCCATTCTCATTCAATTTCAGGTAGAAGGAGGTGTCTTTCAGAAGCATCTAGTTGTTTTGAAATCGAATGATTTTCTACCCTGATATTTTGATGCAAGAAATAACAAAAGATGCTTGATGCAATTGAAGACTCGCATCAAAATTGAACGATGCATTCGGAAGAAATTTATAATGACGAGTGGGAAAAGGATTCATCATTTTCGCCGTGGCTTTGCAAGGATCCTTCGGGCAATGGCAAAGCATATTGCAAAGTTTGTGAGAGAAGCTTCATCCCTCGGAAATGGAATCTTAAAAGACATGCACAGAATGATAGCACCCACAAAGATAAGATGAGGTGCAATGTCATCAATGCTGTTCATGATGAATCCGATCCAGACGGCAGCATTGCAGCAGAGAGCAGAAACTTTCTATAGAGAGCTGTAATGATAGTGAGAGGTATAAAATACTCACTATGCGTTTGAAGATAATGACTCAATTTAAAGGAATCACGGAATTATGACTATCCCGCGCCGAGACTCGAAAAGTTTCACATTCCAGGAGATTTGCGGGATTTCTTCTTTTTTTGATTAAATATTGCAATCAACTCTGCGCTTACACTGTAATTCATTCATAGCAGAAGAGTATTAATTCCACTGGGTCGAAATACTGGTGAATTTTCACGGTAACGGGTTTGTTTAAAATCTTTTGAAGAAAAATCTTCATTTGTAGCGATGAGGCATTTGGTATGACGACGATCCCTTCGGCTGGAAAAAATTGCCGAAGTCCTGACGTATACGTTGAAGCAAATTCTGATCCCGTTTGTGAACTTCTGAGTGGCCAAACTACTCCTGGTCATAATCATGAATTTTTCTATATCATGAATCAGAAAAATCAGTTGTGTCGATTTACCTAATCTGATCATGAGTTTTGCTCCAAGACTTTATGAATTTAACTCAACTTTCGCTGTTATTGACTGGAGAAGTTCATGCTTCATTCGTTTTGTAATTCATGACAAGATCTTTGAAGGCTAAAAGCAAATACTCACTTTGAGATATGATCTGAAGGGTTTCATCAATTGGCGTATTTTGACACCGTAATCTTTACCTCCAAGCCTTTGAAGCCATTCGAGAGCGCGTTCATATTAGCATCGTTTCTCGTAAATCTCAGCAAATCGATGCGCAAAATATGCGTAACAGCTTTGTAAGAGAAACGCAAGCGGTTTGCAAGCATACGCAAATGGTTCGCGAGTGAATTGCTCGCGGTTCGCACTTGCCCGGCTTGAGCTCACGGTACTCTGGATTTTCACGAGGCTCGCGTCGCCCGCCCAAAATTTATGGCCTCATGAGCCGCCGTCAATTTCTCTCCGTCGGCTTCGTTGATGTTTCATGATCTTCAGACCGAGTCGCTCGTCGCCACATCAACGTAGCTCTCCTCGCAAATATATAGGGTGACTCCGAATCTTTGGGATTGTTCCATGTTAAGATTCCGGCTCAGTAGATTGACATGCTCAGAGTCGAATGAGATGTGTCAATAGAGAGCAATTCCAAAGGTTCGGAGTCACCCTTGAAATTTGCGAGGAGAGCTATGTTGATGTAGTGACAGTCGATTCGAATCAGATATGAGAATCATAAAATGTCAACGAATCATAAAATGCCGCCGGAGAGGAATTGACTGCGGCTTTTATTACCTAGGAGGCCACACATTTTGGGAGGGGCGACATGAGCCTCGGGAAAATGTAGAGTACCGCGAGCTCGAGCTGGGCAGATGTGAACCACTTGCGATTCACTTGCGAAACTGTTGCGCATCTATTGTGCATTGATTCACTGAGATTTGCAAAAATACGCTGCCGAATGAGATTAGCTGAATGCTTTCTCGAATCGGTATCATAGGGTCTAGTTATTTTTGCCACATTTTTTTTTACCACAGCGATTGTCCACGGTGTGTTTTGGCCTCCCATGTTTTGTACACTTGAAAAGTGTTTACGAAAATTTTGAGCACAGGTGGTTTGGACTCGTGATAACTGCTTACACAAGAAGTGACCTCATGATATTAGGACACCATCTAAATTTTCCACCAATATATTTTCCTGGTAAAAATTGGCCTCAAACAATCTCTCCACACTGTGGAGAGATTCCGCGTGGTCATTTATCTCACTCCATGTCCTCACTTGGATCTGTCCACGAGTAGAACTGACCACATCCAAAATGTCCACGCTATGTTCGCGGATATTTGACCACAAGAATATTCACCACGAA
>JAPYYZ010001428.1:0-15188 GCA_030522705.1 Eretmocerus eremicus
ATTTATAGGGAGTTTTTTGACGGTAAAGACCTCTTGTCGGGCATATAATGCAAAATTGGCGTTCCAAGGTCTACTGTATTGAGATGAATACGGGAATTCGATGAAAATTCCTTATTTGATTCTTATGGCGATGACTAGATTCCAACACGGTCCTTGGAGAGATGATATTTTGTTACAATCGACTATAGTTTACATTATTCAACCACAGATTTAAGATTTCTCCTTGAGCAACAAAGTTTAGATAGATAGATAATTTATTCAACTGTGGACTCAGGGGTCCAATGTAGTCAAAGCTACGTGCAATACATCACTTTACATAAGTCTAAGACTAACTCCTATGCGTGAGGCGATTCCTCAAGCTCGAACTGTAATCAAATGGAAACCTTAAAATCATGAGGGAAAAAAAGATGAAGTAATAGGAAATAAAACGGTCATAAAGATTAAAACTAAAACGAAAATTGACAGAAACTAGTGTTTCCATTCAGTAGGCCAGAAGAACTTTGATCATTTGGCCCTATTGATTAACTGTACTCGGTTGCCTTATGAATACTGATCAGAGAATGGCACAACAGATAAATAACTAGAATTAGACCAGGCCTCAAAACTACGCAATGGCACAAGAAAAGTGAAACTAAATTAATAATCAAATAACCATATAACGGACTAAATTATTAAAATCAGACCCGGCCGCAAACTTCACAAGGTACGAAGGGCTAGCTATACCAGCATCATTCTTGTTCATGACCCGCTAGCAAGTGCAAAAACATTATAGTCTTAAACGACGGGCGAGGGTGACAGCGTCTCACAACATCAGGCAATCCATTCCACAGAGTAATCGTGCTTAAGAGGAATGAGTTTCTAAATGCAATCGTGGACCACGCGGGTACAATGATATCGAGCACAGAGCACCATTCGGGTCCAACTTTGTTCACTGGTCGGAGTTCGAGTTCATCCCTTACGTACCGAGCTTTAGAAGTTTTCAGAATGTTGGCTAAGACGCAGAGACTGAGGTAATTTCGTCGAAGAAGGTATGGCATTATTAGGAATTCGCGATACCATGGACTGATGTGGTCTGACTTTTTACCGGAATTAACGAAACGAATAGCTGTATTTTTGCAGCGGCTGAGTTTGGTGGTTAGCTCCTTAGATAAGTCCAGAAAGAAGTCCTGACAGTACTCTAGATTCGGGAATACTAGAGACTTCACCAACTGGAGCCTCGTATCTTTAGGTAAAAAGTCGCTACATTTCCGAAGTCTACTCAGAGCAGCAAAACAATTCTTGGACATATTGGTGCACTGTTTATGCATACTCAGACAATTATCAAGAGTTACCCCTAGCAATTTTATGCTCTCACAATACTCGACAGCTTGACAAGCAACTTTGACCGGAGGGATATCCATCGCGTTGAACTTATTGATGAAATATCGTGATCCAAACCACTGAGCCTTAGTTTTATCAGCATTAAGCAGAAGACCTTTATGCTGACCCCAACCCCCAAAACCGGCGAACATCCTCATTAACCACCTCGACTATACGTTCCACTTCCCTGACACTCCTATTGTGGTAAATGGTCGTGTCATCCGCGTAAAAGTGTGATTTGCAATGACGACAGGCAGAAGCAGCATCATTAGAGAACAGTGAGTAGAAGGGTGGTCCGGCCTAGGATCCCTGCGGTACACCAACATTTCGACGCAGTGGCGCAGATCAGGGCACGCCAGGAAGTCTTACAATCTGCATTCTGTTTGACAGAAATGACCTGATCCACTCGCAAAACGAGTCAGAGAAACCATAAGCTCTTATCTTTTCGAGGAAGAGGGTAATGTTGACCATGTTGGAGGCCATCGTGAGATCCAGACTAACAAGTGAAGTCACCATTTCTTGGCCTATGGCCTCCCTGATGTCATCAACAACTTTTACTAGTGCAGTGTGCGTACTGTGGTTTTTGCAAAATCCCGACTGATGCGAACTGATGATATCATTAGAAGAGACAAAGTCTATTATTTGCCTCAGAGCCATCCCCCCAAGAATCTTCGCCATCGCGCCTAGGATGCTAATCGAACTCAGGTGTCATGGTTCTGATGAAGACTTGACCTTGGGCAAGGGTGTCACTAACGCTGACTTCCAACCCTCGGGGAATACCCCCGTCTGAAGGGATGTGTCAAAAATATTGAGCAATACAAAATCTGACCGAGGTTGACCAGCCTCGATGTTTCGAAGATATAAGTCACAAAATAAATCATCCGATCAAGATCCCGGCTGAGGTTCGGACATATCTTTAAAGCCTTTCAACACGTTACCGAAATTTGAAGCCAGTCTCGACGATCTCACGTGCACCGACATCGTTGTTGAGCAACGCCGTAAGCATGGCTCGTCCCAAGGGATCATCCACTTGCATTGGATCAACCTCGGGATCAACAGGTAATTCTTGTAGATCAGCCATGAGGACACTTCTTGATGTTGTGAACGACATCTGAGATGCGAACCAATGAAATAGTAAAACAACGTGAGCCTCACCGTGAGCTCGGTGTGAGTATAACTGCAACTCCAAATATGCTTTCGCGACTCACGTGCTGATCATAGCCAAACTGCGCACTTGTAAACTATCACGTTGTTGCTTGTTGAGTTCTTGCGCAGCATATAAGCGTCACCGTCAACCCCCGTATGGAAATTGGTTGGAAAAACTCGAAGAAGCCCCGACTCCAATGCTTCGGACTACGCTTATAGTTAGATATATAGACCACCGCGGCCTAGTGGATAAGATCCTTGCCTCCCATGCGGGAGGCCAGGGCTCGAATTCCGGCCGGCACCACTGAGATTTTTCCTCATGTGCTTTTCACGGCGGTCTCGGTGGTTCTGAACCCACCTTAAACTGTAGGTCCCCCTCACCGAGGTGAAATCGGTAGTTGGCAGTAGCTGACGCGCTGGTTGAGCGTATCTCAACCCCACGCACATGGGTGCCGTCTGAATAAAGCTCTGAAGAGCAGGTGCCGAGACGTAAAACTAAAAATTTAAGTTTTTTTTTATAGTCAAATATCTAACCATAAGAAGAACTTAATTTCGTCGAGAATCGAGAATCATCCCAATACATGTTTGCCTCACATTAATATTTCCAGGGTAAAAGTCGGAAAAATTTTAGTTCGCAAAGTACTTCGACACGCTGAGGATGTTCCCTACGGTGTGAAGGGGGTCATTTGAATCATCTGCAGCCGGTTGAGTGCGGATTGCAGACCTTGATTTGCGTTTATGAACTTTTCATAATAAATTGATCCCGATTTGCAAAATTTCCTCTAACCCAGATCGGAACATGTTGACTTTATCCGCTTTTTCTCATGGAGTGAAATGCTGTGATCTGGGATCGCAAAAGTTTTACGAAGAAGGGCTAATTTGTTAAGAAGAGCTTTCCGACGTAAATCAAGAACAATCTCCTTCTTTTGGCTGTTTGTAGACGATTTTAATGATCACCCACATCGAGTTGATGGGATTCACTGCGTGTTCAGGAATTACACGTGAAACCAAAGGGGACTCCCATTTTGATCTGACTGCGCCTTATAGAACCACCGGTACCGTCTGAAGGAGGATGAAATATATGAGAGAAACTAGTTCATTATGGGTTCTGACTTATTAAGACGCAGCAGTATTGACAAGATAATCCATTCGAAAGAAATCGGGGGAGTTTCAAATTCAACAACGTTCTCTTTAATCCACTCTCCTGTTTTCGGATCACAGTCATGATATACCGGAACCAAGCGGGCTTTTTCCAAGTTCTACAGCAAAGAATACGGTGAAGAACTTTTTTTTGTAAAGACATTATCTCTTACCCAAAGTTTCACAAATTATTGCATTTCCTTCGCAAGAATTGTTGGAGTGGCACTTTTCCTGTATTTTTGATGGGATATTGAATTTCTCGCTCCACTTAACGGGTGCGTTTCTTGGTATTCAGTGGAAAATTTCTCAGTACTTACTGGTAAAAAGACAGCAAATTCTACCGCAAGCGTGACGATTTTCGAGAAAATCCTTTCTTTCCCCCAGCCTGTTGTGTATACGTTCTTCTAGGAGTAAATGGACACGAACTCTTATCGGATAAATATTGGACACTCTCAAATTGCGTATTCTCATCAAAGACCCATTCTCTCTAAATGAGATCCATCACCCGGTAGAAATGAGATAAAACATTGGAGATTTCGAAATATCATCTTCCTCAATCTGTTCGTTTCATATGATTTGGTGCATGATTGTCTCCATTTCGAGATGTTTGTCACTTTTCACTCTAATTTTTTTTTTAATTTTACCGGGATTTCGAATCCACCCAAGATGAGTTGGTAAATGAATGCATAGATTATCGCATATTGCTTCACAGTTATAAGAATTGAAGTAGATAATTCAGTTTTTAGAGGAAGGGAGCATTTCGAATTGGAAAAAACCACAAATGTGTACATCTAGATTGACTCGCTTCATGAATTGCATAATATCGTTTGGCTCATCTGATGTCATCGATTTGAGTAAGTATAACTTTTGCACCGGCTTGTGCACGGAATACCCATCAAAATTGCAACTTTCAAAGTATGCCAATGAATCCTGTTATATCCGAGGTTATATCTACGGATAACGAGTGTTAGAACTTCTCTCAGTGCCACCTCATTCATCTAGCGTTTGAGTGATACTTGCTCGATTATCCCAAAATGTTCACAGTTGCCACATAACTGGAACTCATCAAGTGCCAAATCTATATCATGCTATCCACAGTTCTGATTTTCTCCACGAAACGCCTTGTCAAATTCTATTTGTATAATAATGTCTCAAATCTGAGTGATTGGGTCCAATTTGCCAGTTGATCAATCTTATCAAACAGCGAATTGGATAGATGATCTATTCATGCTCACGAGATTGACGATGAGTGCGTCTCTGGTTTGGAGGGAGATAGTTTCTACCGTGAATCCAAGAGGGAGAATTTTGGGAGAGCGTCGGTGTAATCGAGCCAATCACAGCTCATTGGTGACTTCTTTCTTTTGCCAATCATCTTCACGATACCGGAGCAAGAGCATGTTATCGGCACCCAAGTATGAACATCTCCCACAGTGCTTCTTCGACGCTCCACTCACTCTTTGACCTTCAATTCTGTAGCTGAACATCTATCAATATTGGGTATTCAAGATGTGCAGATTGTTGTCAAAGGAAACAAGAATCGTGACTGCTAAGATGTCGGGAGGAGCAATTTTTGGTGGGTCTACAATTATAATACTCAATGACTTCAATTGAACTAGATTCGCATGGCCTCATATCAATGAGACTATTCGCCTAAATCAATAACCTGGACAAGTACAAAATACAGTAAGGATTATCAATAACTATTCATGTTTTTGGAATAGTCTGTGCTGGTTTATTCCGTTTTTTCCTCGCTTCAATATCTCCAAATTATGCACGCTCGGCATAACTGTTTTTGCAAACTCAATCCATTCAATACATCACTCATTTACTCTTCTGGCTATGAAGCTTAATTAATCGCGATACATGACTGCAAATAACTTATTCCATTACAGAAACGAATGTCTGGGCGAAGGCTTGGAAACTCTGCATCCTGACACTCTTGACTTCATACGCTTACGTCAACTCTGAATATGAAATGATCGAGCCACAATCAGGTGACGTATTCTTTGTCGGCTACGAAGGAAATTCGTCTGGATATGAAAAAATTAGGGCAAGTTATTCATGCGATCCTCCCAGAGCTAGATATAGTATCAACGAAGATTATATGACGTATGCATTTAGTAACAGAAACATTAGTGCAGCTGATAAGCAGTTGGAAGAGATAGTAACAATAAGGATGAACCAAGTGTCGGTAAATGGTATGCTTCTTACTCCAGAAAGGCTTGCTCTAGTAGCAGGAGGCCCAGGTCATAAGTATTTCACTATGTACTTTAAGAGCAGGCCCGGCAAACAAATGGACATCGATATTGAAGTTTGGCTATCTTACAGTTGATGATTACCTGAGAGTTATAGATTATTGATCACCGAAGAATCCCTGTAACGAATATTCGAATTTTCACCTCATCCTACAAATATTCCTTGGAAGTTCTCGGCCCCTCTCATCGAATCGCTCTCGATAATACTTTGTATCTCCTCAAAATTTCGAATTTCTTCTGAAGTGAAAGTCAAGATACCCTTCTCATCTGATGGAATGAATGCATATTGCAGTAATGCAGGAAGAATTGGATTGACTTAATATTAGAATTTTTCACGCGTGGATTTTGAGATGTTACATATCTTTGAATAGAAATATTTTCAAAACTTGTTCTCAAACTATTTTGGCACGGAATTGCTTATGTGTAATGATTATAGCTAGCTATTTGACAATTATGCAAGCGTAGCTTCTGCCAATCATAGTGAAACCAACCATCCGATAACTTGACTCAAGGGCCTAGAATATGTTGTGGCTAACTATAGTATTATACTTCTATAATATTAAACAACTATATCAGTAGCTCGTTTTTAATATTAGTTCACTCACAAGCCAATTTCTCTTGTTCCTGGAATAGCTATTTACAAATGAGGTTCCTGTTGCATTATACATCTTTGTTGAAAAGCTTCCATATGAGAAGATTATATGATATTGTACTTTTTTATACAATGTTAAGGGTCAGCCAAGATCCAAGATTTTGAGTAAAATTTCGCCCAATCAATTGACTGATTTCAAGATTAAGACAAGTATGACAACATCATAAGATGAGGAATGGGAATTCTCAAGTATACTTCCATCGACCGATACCTCGATGCTGAATGAAAAATCCAGATGCTGTAATAAGCATTAAAAAAATAATGCCTATCCACAGCATCATTATCTAGAAAAATGGAAATTGTAAAATATTAGTAATATCTGCTTTTGAAGAATTTCATTTCCTGCATTGAGTGCTTAGTCCATTCCTCTCTGTTCTTCTGAAGTTATTCGGGAAAAAAGAGAAGAATAAACCAATCTATCCAAAACCAACCAAATTCAACAGGGGAGAAATGGTTCTTCTAGATCCACCTTGGTAAAATCTCAAAAATAAGAGATCGTCTTACCCCGAGCGAAGTTCATAAAATATGAACCAAGTTCGACTGTTTGCCAGAAAAATTACCCATTCCCACGAACTATCTTTCCATCCGTGACTGGCTCCTCTCCTCTGTCTGTCATGCGGATGCTCGCGAGCGGAATCATAATGCGCGATCCGTTCGATTCCATCAGGTTCTTGGCTCTATATATATTTTCATCGGGCGAACTTGGAAGAGTAGAAGAGCTTGCTGCAGCTTCGAATAACGAGTCGCGGCTGCGGAGCTCGGAGAATTTTCTTAATTGGTCGATGGAGCGGTTCGGCACGGGTGCGGCTCACCATCTCGGCTCGCGCGGCCCGACAGAGAGTGAGAGAGAGTCGAGAGTGCCGAGAGTCGAGATTGTTGGAAAAAGTCGCGGAGCCGGGTATAATGAGAGAGCGAGCTGCGCCAAGAGATGGTTTTCACGTCTCGGATACATTATTCCGCGATTATGAATCATAACCCGGGATATTCGATAACGAATGGGGCATATCGATGCCTCGGATTCAGTGCGCCACAGTCGCTCGAGGTCTCGTAGTCGTCGTATGAAAATCTATCTTGGAAATCCGATAGAATTCTCCAGAGGCTGTGGAGCTGATATTCCGAGTTATATTTGGATAACTGGGTATGGAAAGCTTTTATCCCTGAGTAGAGATTGAATTCCGATTGGGGAGATTGAAACCGCAGGGAAGGGTATTATAACATCTAATTAGAGCGTAGAGTTTCGTTCCGAGATGATAGGTAATGCATTTATATTATTCGTAGAATTAGTTCTACTCCTCCAATTATCCATCGAGTCATACTCACATTGAAGGTTCGGATTGATAATCATATTCAAACCTTGTCTCGAGTAAATTTTGAGATGCAATTTTCTATACGTCTAGCGGATTTCAATATCCTTTCGGTCCATTTTCTTTATGACTGATAAAACGAGAGACTCCGTCCGTGTTGGCGGATAATTAGATGAAAGCCGCAAGATCTACCTCTTGATTTTCCAGTCACCGATCGAATATCTCCTTCTTCATCATTCACCGCTCACAATGAAATCACTACTCCTCATCGACCCCTCACCATTAGCACAGATCGATTCTCCAGCAGATTTCCAATCAAACCCGAATCTTGATCAGACCCGAAATTCGAATAAATTCGAGCATCCACGAAGAAATTAACGACCCCCTCATCCACACCGAGAGCTTTTTGTTTTCAACGAGGCCCTCATCTCTCTCAAAATGAATTTGCATGTCGTGAAAAGAGCATCAACAGCGCAGCAAAACACACCTTGACCCACGATAACCTCCGCTATCTGCATGACAAAGTCGTAGTCTCGCGCGGAGGGACAGCAGAGCACAATCTCTAATATTCCGCTGCGAGACGCGGGGAAACGTCGCGAGGTCGACTCCTCTCGCGTCGATACACCGGACAAAGGGGCTTTCACGAGCGAGGAAACAAACAAAAAGCGGGACACTCGTTGCCGAGACCATATAGACACAGGTAGCATTCAGTGCATATATCTAGGACACTCGTGGGATAACTCGCGCACTAATGAACGCGGATGCGGGGTTCGTCGCGGCCCTTAAGGGGTTGCCTCTTGGAGTGGCTGCAAACGTCGGAGTCGCTTCTGGTCGTCGAAGGCTGCGGGCTCGACGAGCATCGACAGCAGGACGTTTCCAGCGCCAATGGGGCGAGAAGCTTTGGACACTCGGCGATCGATTCTCGAGACTATGGGCTCTCTGTATACCGCAGAGTCTCGCGGGACATATCGAAACGTCCACGGGATTGCTGCCATGCGTCGCGAAAAGAGCTACGCGAGAGAGGCGAGCTGGTGATGTTGGAGATGCGCGACGGCCATGGATTTCCACGGAGCAACGTTGCATTATTGAGAGAGACAAAGGAGTTAGGAGCCGATGCGAAATCTCTTGGAGAGACACTGGGGAGATTCGGATTTATTAGAGCTAGGGATGCGTCTCGCGAGAGCTATATTTTCAGCTGTGAACACTATAAATCTGAAATAGTGGAATTGCCACTATTTCTAATTGTAGGAATCATTTCTACAGCTGGAATAGTGGTATATTAGATGCAAAATAGTAAATTAGAGACTTCGAAATGAGTCTGACACCATGCTACTTTCGAATTAGTAGTATACCACTATCTGAAATTGTAGTTGACTGCTGAAAGGGACCTAGGGTATCTGCCACTAGGTGGAGTCGAGTCAACTCATGTTACCCGAGAAAAGTAAATCACTAGTTTGATATGAACTTGTCCGAAGGCATCCGTCATGAAGGTTTGAATTCTAACCCAAAACTTTCCCATGGTGTGAGAGTCGGTGCATGTAAACAGATCTCAAAAAAACGTTCAATATTGCGAGATGACATTGATTGACTCGCCTCTAGCGGCAAAAGAGACGAACTATTTTTTTCCACGCTAATTCAACACGCGTTTGATACTGGCACCGCCGCAGTGGCGGAATCCGGAGCACTTTGTTTCCACCGAATTTAACACGCATATCATCTCCCATTTACCTTATTTTTTTTCTATTTTTTTTTCGAATTTTGAGATACATTGTGGTCCTTTTGCTCATATCCTGCACAGGGTTGAGAATCTATTTGCGTGATCGGTTTTGAGTGAGGAGCGTAAGGATGAAGTGCACAACGAGAAAATTCAAGAAACGTCGTCAACAAAGAAGATATATTTTGTTGCTTCAACAACATTATATTCACAATTCGAAATAGATTCATCTATGAATCTTGACACAGATCAGAACAGGCGATGACAACCGCGATGAACAATATTTTGATGTTCTCGCACATTTTTTTACACTGAAATACCTACAGTACTTTCATCCAATGGCTTTCCTGTCCAGGGATACAGCCAAATCCAGTAGCATCGCTCACATAGGCTTATATTGGAGAATCATGTATATAGATATACTATTAATGTTAATGTATTTGGCTGTACCTCCGGACGGAAGGCACATTGGATCAAACCCTTCGAGGTTCCTCCATTTTTCACCAAAGCGAGAATGTTCCCAAAGTTTGGTTAAAATCTGTGATCCGCAACCTTGGTGTCCTCTTTGTAAGTTCAATGCTGAGAACAAAAATAACGTTCTCCATTTACTTCGATTACTTTGTCAATTTTTTGCGACCTTTGGATTGTTTTGAAGATTTATTGGTTTTGAGAGCCCCTTTGTCAGCTGCCGCAGAATCCAATATTTTGGGCACTACTCTAAGGTCTACGAGAGAATGCGTTTTTGCGGAATTTTTTTGACTCATGTTTGTGAACAATACAGATTCAGCCTTCTCGAGCCCCATATTTTGTAATCTCATGAAAGTGCGTGCCGATGTGTGCAAAACTGACGTATCGTTGATGATGTGTACGTACCTTGCGTCTTGCGCGACAAATATACAGATTCGAAACAGGACTGGGAGAGCCAAGAATATATGTCTGGTACCTCATAGAATGCACTGTTTCGTGGGAGGTAGCTCATCCAATCGTCTCCGAAGCTACAAGTCTCTGTCCGTCACGTCACATGCTCCCAACCGATCTTCATCAGACTTCTCGATTGACATCTTGCATTTTTTTGACCCCCCATAGTAAAGATATGACAAATTAGAGAATATTTAGAGGAGTATTGTGGCATTTGGAAAAAAAATTCTCAAAAGAGACACAACTCATGATTTTGTCCGTGTGCCGCAGAATATAGAGAACATCGCCTACTTTTCATGTTATCTGTATTCCCTTTCTATCGTGATATTTCCTATATAAATTGATCGGCACGGTGAAGAGGCTTGGTAGAACCTTCCCATCTCTTCAAGAGCCAGAAGACATGATTTTTCCATGGCGATACTCGATGGAGTACGAGAGTCTTCACATTAGATTAGCTCTACAAGAGTCAAGTACGAAAAAATCTTCAAAACTCGGTAATACTCTTCGACCCGAACCTCATTTTTCGGAAAAAAGGCACATCGGAGAGCTTTGAATTTTTGAACCAATCGTGATATCAGTGAGTGTTATCAACTGATGTAAGTGCCATGGGTGTCAGTGCACGATCACAGGAGTGATAAGAACGGCTAAAATCACGTATGGTTACAAGTAACATTTCAACACAACTCTAGCATTCCTTGATTTTGGACGGAGTTGGGGCTTTCTCCTATCTATCTCGAGGTTGGATATCACGATTTGCTCCATTCTTTTTGAGACAATGGAAGAGATCAGAGAATCGCAGGTCATGATTATGTCAAGATTAGGGAGCTGAAAATGAGAGTAACACAAATGGTAAAAGAGTTTGAGATTCACAAATACGCAAAGTATCTCATGCAAGTGCTGTCTCGGAAAAATAATTGACTGCAATATATTCACAATTTCAAACTGTGGCACGAGATCAACAATCTAAAATAGCGCCTAACCACTATTTCACTATATGCATGAGTACTTTTTGAATGTGGGTCGGTTCTCAGATACTCGATTAGTGTTATACCACTAATTCAATAGTGGAATTCCAAAAGAGTGAACACTCAACACTGAGTTATTTCCGGTGACAACTATGTTTCAGACGAGCATGCATGTAACATCTTATATAGAGTATGTGAACGAAATGTAGGTCACGGTATGACTGACACTCGATGTAGGAAGTGTGAGGTGAAGAGAGAGATACGAGAGTTGTGCAAAGATGAGGATGGGATTGATCGAGTGCTGGCTTAATTGGTCTGGATCGCGATTGAATAATTTACGAACGTGTTATGTGCAGATGGAGGTGAGCGGAAGTGAGCCGAGTTTTTGTGGAGAATTTTTAGATAATTCGATCAGGCTACTTATGAGTATTGATCTGGAGAGCAGAGCAGAGAGACCATCTTGCGAGATCAGTTGACCCAGACTGGCTCGTTATTTTTGACGATCCATTGGAAAGAGGATGTCGTTTAATGAGTTCTGAGTGGTTTTTGCGAGAGTAATTACCGCGTGGAGATGATTAATAAACGGTCAGCAAAGCTGTTGCATTTCCGATCCTCTTGCACAGAATTACGGAATCAAGTGATCAGTGAAACTACTTGATTCATTCATGCTCTAGCGTCTGCTCCAGCTTGCATGCTGTCTCGATTTTCCGGACTCCGCAAACTTAAAGCTATGTAACGACGGCCACTAATCTATCCAAAACCACATTCACCTCCTTCGTGTCGACACAATTCCCTGAATCGTATGCATACTCAACCGTTGTTATAGTCCCTGGCATCTTTATCTGGTCATTTTAGTGGCTTCGGTCAATCGGACTGCCATTCTACTGAAAATGACTAAATGCGTTTAAGTAACGGATTGCATACCTGTATGACTAGAGGATGAAAAGAGCTCTTGAATGAAGATTCTGATTCAGCAAGAGTTTCCTGTTTAGATCGGTTAAGGATCTGTCGATCAATATACCTTTGTGTAATGAAATTTGGAAGAAGTAGGAGAGAGACATCTCGAAGCAAAAACAGCATGGCTGTTCACGAAGCTTTTTCGGACATGGAATTTTACGATATCCGACTGCTTGCAATTTTGCATAAAGTACGATTCATACTTCTGAGTAAAACGACTACCGGCTGATGATTGAGCCCCGAAAAATTATCGATCAGACCGATACGATGCACACATCGATAGCCCAGAGTAAAAAGGAACTATCTAGAATAGCCAGTGGAGAAACGAGCTATCTAAAATCGCCGGTTGAATATGAACTATCTAAAATTTTTTGGTCGCAAAAGAACCATCTTAATGGGCGGTGCCTCTCAAAATCTTGGAGAATTTTGGATAACGTTCAAGATTTTGGAAGGAATCACCCATTTAGATAGTTCTTTTTTGATCAAAAAATTTTAGATAATCCCTTTTTCCCACTGGCAATTTTGAGAAGATTCTTTCTTCACTGGCAATTTTAGATAGTTCCCTTTCACTCCGGGCTATCCATATCAATAATCGCAGATGATTTAAATTTGAATTCTTTCTTGGCGAATGTCAGAAAATTGATAATGATGCTGATTGGATATCCATCACGGAAATTGGCAAGTTATCAACAGAATCGGCCTCAGATATCGGAGTTGAGAGCCGCATATAACAAAAAAGGGTCTGAGCCGACAAATCACAGATAAGCAAATCCACAGATACCGAACCCGGAGATAACGGAGTACGCTTCATCCTCCGCACTCTCGACTTGACTTGAATTCTCCAGAAAAATGTAATCTTATTGTTTCGATGAATTTCTGCTCAAGGCTCGAAGTGGGATAATGTCATTCTAAGTGCTTCAAGATTCCGATTCATTCCGCTTCCACGTGCAAGTTGTAACCATATCCACATTCAGCCTACAGTAATTTCCATAATCTGCCTCTCGAATCACTTCACACTCTCCTAGTAGAGCCTCTGCGACGCGAACTTCAAACTTGCCGTAACGATGCTCGAATATCATTACTCTTTTGCGCGGCAGTAGCTCGCAAAATAGCGGAGAACCTCTGCCGAGAGTAGCGATGGGTCCGCAGGGTGCGTGGGCACATCGTGCAGGTTTAATTGCCGAGAGCGAACGGCAAGAGGGAGAGCTAATGCAACATGGTTAAAAAGTTTAATGCTAATGCACGTGACAGCGTAGCTGAAACTTCGCATTGGCGCACTGAGAGCTTGCGCGTGAGCCGAGTCGTAATGTAAGCCGGCTGCTCTGCATCAGTTACGTACGAGTCTGTTATCCAGTACTCGGGGTATTTGAACAGTAGGGGATACCATAGCCTGAGCTCATTGCTAGGATTCGAGAGTCCGAGGTGCAAACACACTGCTGTTTCCTCGAGTTGAAACTAGAGTTTGGTGAGCTTTAATTATGGCATGGGAGATATAGTTTGGCGATTGATGAGTTCACTCGCAAAATTCATAATCAGGGTACTGAACTTCTGATTGTTCCAAGTTCCCTCGCTGTTTCCCTCTACACTCGCCTTGTTTTGATCAGTATTGCACTAGTAAATGATTTCTAGTTGTGGCCTATTTTCGATGAAGGATACTTCATTTGGAAAATCACCATAGCTTGATTGGAATTTGAGGGGCTGCGTGGAAGTAAGGCCACGTTTCCACGCAGCCCGTCAAATTTCAATCAAGCTATGGTGATTTTCCAAACGAAGTTTCAGGCCTGCTCAACTGAAAAATGACCATTTCGAGAAGATTGATGGAAACCGAATGGAAATCTTTTGCGACATGATTCGGTGGATCCAAATGGCTTTGTCCGAAGATGTTAGCATCCCCAATGTTAATAAACACAGATTCGACCATTCGAATCGATCTATTAAAAAAAAGGGCCTCTTGAAAAAATACAGTTACGTCCTTTTTACTGATATTGGATTTTTTTTGACGCACTTACTTTCCAAAAAACTGAATGAAATATATAAATCAAATCCACTAGTCTTGAAACCTTACCAGCATTACCATTAGGCTTAATGACCATGGGCACATCCCCAAAGACATCTCATCTTGGGAAGATGGTTTCATGCATACCCAATAATACCACAGGTAGAAGAACACGAACAACAGAAGCCTGTTTTGACAGTGTAAGAAAGTGGATTTATTCCTATTACATGGGTGCCAAATTACTCATTTGAGGTGGAAGAACATGTTTAAACACCCAGATTAGATAAGGATAAGTTTCTATGAGTTTGAGCATTTTTTGAGAAAAATGTCGGCATCAATTAGGCCTTTTTTGCAAATCACCTTCTACTCAGGCCTTTTTTCTCAATAACGCTCAAGGGATACAACCCTTTTTACCATAATTCGTCAGCAGTATGGCTCTCTTTGACACTGCTATTAGGCCCTTTCATCAACAATTTTAGTGTGACTAGGCCCTTTCTGCGATTCAAAAGGGCCTAAGTATACTAGGGAGCTCAAAAACCGAGGGGGGGGGGGAAGAAGGGTTTGCACTCACGCTTTTTTTCCACGCAGCCTCTTAATTACGATGGAAACATCTGGAGGAATGGATTTTGTAGTCTTCCTTTGGGTGACTTTGTCGTGGCGCTCGATTTGAATCCCGACGAGTATAACGCGATAGCGTTGCGGAGCGCGTTGCAGTGCGCGAGACGTTCTTCTAGACGATTGGATAAGTGTCGCATACGGAGGGACCTCCGCAACGGTATTTT